>VXCM01004293.1:0-95232 GCA_014773175.1 Lucifuga dentata
CCTGACACAACCCTCTGCATTTATTCGGGCTTGGGACCGGCACAAGGAGGACGCTGGCTTGTGCCCTCTTGAGGCTGCATTCATGTGAATAAAGTTGATGGGGAAAAAAAAGCAGGAAAGGAAATTCAGCCAGGTGGGATAAGAGGTTTTTACTGGATGACATTTTCATTTTATAATTTGGCAGACTGATTTTTAAAATAGATTTTGTAATACTTGGGAGATTTTCAATTTTTTTCTAGACATTTTTATATATTTGTTATAGAATTCCTTTTCTGGAATCAAGAATCTAGAAACATTTGTTTTCGGTAAAGGATTTTTGTCAGCGCAGTTTTTAAGATGGCAAAAAGACAAAATCTGTTCATTCTTCATTTATATTACAGTTTTTACTTTACTTTGCTGTATTTGTTTTCACATATAACACAAAAAATACAAGAATGCAGAAAACAGGAAAAAAAAATGTGAAGGTGAACTGCAAAAAACCCTCAGGGGGCTTATACAGGGCAGATCACTTTAATTTAAACATTTAATTGAAAAGTATGCAATGTCAAAATAAAAACCAAAGGATGCATAGCAGAAACAGATTAAATGTGCACATTTAATTAATAACGTCACAGATTATGTTTTAGTGAATTAAGTAATGATAAATTAACCACTAATCAGCCACCGTCCTGAATGTCATTCACCAGTTTAATCAGTTTGTCCTCTAAATGAATGGTCTTGCTGAAAGTTTCCATGTGTTATCTCCATCCACCACAGCCAACAAATACTTTTATACTTGTTATATGATTTTACAAAGATGCTGCAGCAGGGAATCATGAAACTGCTGCNCCCTTTTGTTTTTTTCTTTGCACCCTGAACTCCAGACGGTTGTTTTGTTGGCAACATCTGGTGATTTTAGAAAAGCTCTCTCCGGAACAATGGCTGTGACGTTAGTCACCTAGCCAAGGTTGTGCCATCAATATTAATAAATCAATGTTGTTTGTTGTAGAGGCTGGAGAATACAACAATACAAGCCTATGCAGCACCATAGCTGGATTTTCTAGAGAAAATAACAGAGTTGACCCTCAGTTCCTGTGGCAAGCTTGTCACAAAGTCATTCATCTGTTTCCACATTCCTAGTTTCACTTCTAACTGTGAAATTCTCTGCTATGAGAAACTACTGAAGATTAGTGAAAGTGTTTTATTACTAACACAGTATTCATATTCAGTATTGATTTGGAGGTCTATGAAGCACATCTATCACAGCCAGCACAGCATCATCAAGATTCAGCAACTTTTCAAGCTGTTTTATGTTCATGGTTGCTCTTTTATATCTGGTGCATCTACTTTCATCTGATGATAATGAGATGAGACGAGTGAAAATCAAGTGAAGATTATAGGCAATTAAAAGAGAAAGTGGATATTTTGCTAATTAAATGTTTTAATTTATAAGTGCCAACTTGGTCTGATTTCCTATTACGTCTCTTAATTTTAAAGAATGTTAGCTTTGCAAAGGAAGTTTTTCCTTTTTACTCCTTTATACCTCTGACATATGTGGTGCTACAACCTCTCATGTATTGTTCATGTGTTGTTATAAAAACATCGCAATATGATGCAATATTGTCTGCATTCTGTTGACACAGCTTTGGACTTTTTTTTTTTTTTTTTTNTTTTTTTTTTTTTTTTTACTTTAAAGGACACAGCAATGGTTTTGTATGTTTGAGCCAAATATACAACCTACATACGTTACAGTATTCACAACCTTTTCCCAGAACATTCTACTGCATGGAGTGGTAAATATTATAATTGTTTTTCCTATTTTCCAGACTGAACTGGTTTCAGTTCATTTCAGTACACTTAAAGTCAACTTTTAGAGACTTGAAACATACTTGAGATAAGTAATCCATCACAGCAAACATATCTATAAAATGTTTTTGTCAAAATAACTTTACTGGTCCAACACAGAGCTGCATGGAAGAAAATGTCTCCATCAGGGACTATAGTCCCAGGAGAAGATGGCATTTACAGAGAAATTAAGAATGATCATCCCTTCTACATTTGGATGTATATGTTAGCAGGCAAAATTTTTAAGGTGGGTGTATCACCTGAACATCTGATTTTGAAAGATTAGGGGATTTACCAAAATAACAGGGAAACTAGATTACGGTTTTATGTTTTGGGAAATGGTTGTCAGTAACATAACATGAACATGGGTAGTTTATATTTATCTTAAACATGCAAAATCACTGGTATGGTCCTTTAAACAACTAATAAATGACCCAGTGATTCCCTGAAAATGTAAAATCAATAAAAGTGGAAATGTGACATTACACAGGCTTATTTGAAAGATTCCCAATGTGTTTAGTCTCTGAATATTGACCTCAAAGTACTTCCTGTTTCTGTACTGTAATATTGAATGTGCATTGAAAGCACATTACTTTGTGTATTTGTTAGGCTCATTTCAAGGTCCAGGCAATGTTCTGCAGCCTCATGTCCCTGATGTTATAGCTTAATCAAGTGACTGTTTCCATGTGGATCCAGATAAAACATTAAACTGTGTGTGTGTGCGTGACCTCACAGCTGATAACATCTGCCGGTCATCATATCACACACCGGCCGGCTCTGCCTTCATCCTGGTGCTGTGCTGGAGGGCATCTGTTCCAGCCGTAAGCCAGCAGTGAAGAGTTAAGTAATTGGCCTCAGTGTGTCAGTGCTGCTCCTGACAGAATCAATGATATATGAATCCACTGGATGTGAAGAGAGTTTCACTGTAATGTTGCCACCAGTTACCAGCATGAAGGATGAATGGGATTAGAGTGCCACCTCCACTTAGTCTGACTGCAAATCCTAACCCATAAATGAAACCCCGATGGAGGCGCACGCACACACACGCACACACACTGCTGAAGGGTAGTGGTTCGATCAATAGTATATTCTTTTATAACTGACAGATAATGTAGCTCTGGATTTTTATTTCCCTCCTCCATCTTTGGAACAAATAGATACATCAGCACACATCACAGACCTACAACCCATAAACTACAGCATATAGACTACATACATGCAGTGCATATGGGATATATGCACATAGGCTACTCACATGCATATATACAGTATATGTATGAATGTAAGTTTTTAAATGTGAAATTTTTAATGCTTAATATATTTTATATATTACAAATCCTAGAGGGTGTGTACATCTCACTGTAAAGGAATTGGCTTTAAAGGTGTAATTTTCCTCATACATTATGGGAAAGCTGTTTAAGTGAATTTGATGTTGATTGCTTTTAGAATATTATATACTATATGTACATTATGAACATACATACATACACTTACATTTACACATACTGTATACTTACACTTATACTATATATACTGTATATGTATACGTATATAGATATACATGTACATGTATATATATGCATATACATATATATACACATATGTGCATATACATATATATGTATACATACAAAAATAGACTACATATATATATTTCCATATATAGACTATTTACAAACATATTTAAAATCATACATGGTCTACTTGCGTATATCATATAAGCTACATGCATGCACACATACATGCATACATACATGGTTTATATGAGCTATATGCTTTTTCCAAACAGAACAGGACATACAAGCTATGTTTATAAACATCCATGCCGTACATATACTTGTGTTTAGGCTATGATACATAGTTCATACATACACACAGACTACATACATGTAGACTTACAATATAAATTTGCCTGTTTTTATGATGTTGATGAATATATTTCAATACGTCTTATGTCACAGAGTAATAACTGAACCTCTGATTCACCGCTGTGCAGCAGCAACAACGACCAGCACTGACATCAAAGTCTGAGTGGAATTCCCGCTGTGAATAGACACGAGAAATGAGTGGAATATTTGTACATGCAAGCTTCAGCAGAGATGGTAATATGAGAGAGAGAGAGAAAGAGAGGTGTCGGAGGTAAAAGCGTGTTTATGAACCTGTTTCTCCATCCTCATTCCGTGGACGTCTTCCCACATCCTGCCTTGTGCGTGTCAGTTTGACTATGAGCTTCTGTGTATTTTTTTTTTTTTTTTTNCCGGAGGCTCGCCACGCCACGCAGGCTGTGTCCAGCCCAGCAGATGGAAAGGGCATCACAAACGGTAAGAAACAATATGTACCTGCGATTGTTCAGAGGAGAACAACTGAAGCAGAGGATTCCTGAGGCGGCGCGGCGTGGCGTGGCGTGGCGTGGCGTGGCGTGGCTTTATGGAAAGGATCCTTTTTGATACCCAAACGTGGGCGCGTGGCCGGATGAGAGTTTGAGATACTGAAGAGGGTGATGACTAACTTATGAACGCTCTGAAGTTTCTCTTATCAATTTGTAAACCACCTATTTAAATAGTTTTCGTTACCTCAGCGGGGGGAGGAGGGACGCCGCCGTCTGGACGNTTTTTTTTTTTTTTTTTTTTATTTGGTGACACATGGAGAATAATTTAAGAGTAGATGCAAAGAGAAATTCCGCCATGAATCCATGTAATTTCATATAGGTCACACGTGATCGCCACATTAACAGCAAATAACTTATTTAGCTGAACAGCAGCAGACTTGGCGTGTGTTCTCCTGGAAACCGGGCAGGTTCCCAGACGCGCTCCATGTTTCATTTGCGGTACATCGGTACCGGCGGTGCCTGCAGGACATAGACACAGCAGGGACTTGAAGCACGGGTGGGCTAGTGATGCCGGACACGTTCACACTCATAAAGAACCGGACGGAGCCAAGGCTGGAACAGCTGGAGCTGACACTGGCCACGGAAGAGAACTCCCGCCCCGCGTGGGTCATAGCAACCCTCGCCAGCGTGCTGATCTTCACCACGGTGGTGGACGTGCTGGGGAACCTGCTGGTGATCATCTCGGTGTTTAGGAACCGTAAGCTGAGGAACTCAGGTAAGACCTTCATCCAAAGCGGTGATGCTTAGAAATGGTAATTATAAAGCTCAGTAAACCTCCGACGGCCTTTATTATATTAATTATAAAGAATCAATAATCAGTCAATTAAATGTAAAGATGCAAAAAGTCCTGCATTCAAAATTCCACTTAAGTGAAACAGGCATTAGTAAAGTGTCCAGAAGTATCCATGTAGAAATACTGACAGTGAACAATGTATTATTGTTGTTAATGCAGTAACATTATTAATAATTCAATAATGGCAAAATCCCAAATTGGAATATTAAAATTGTATAATAAAAGATCATTCTGGACAATATTTCAACTGAATTCTTGTGGTTTATTGGTCCAGTTAAGCAAACAAAAGAACAAAGAAACTATGGCTCCTGCTGCTTCTCTTACTCTTTAAAAAAAAAAAAAAAAAAAAATGTAGGTCCTCCTACATATAAACATGTTCCATACCTGCTTACCTCTAGAAACCTGAGGTGCTCTATAGTGCTTCTCAACCCTTACGTAAAAGTTAAAAGGAAGAGAAAATAAACAAAATGAGCCAAACACATGCATAATATATTAAAAATATGTCAATCAATCAATCAATCAATCAACCAATAACTCCTACAGTAAAAATCCTTACAACTGGAGTTATGAAATCATCCACTCAAAATTGGAATTGCACTGCATCTTCAATGGGAATTTTCAGACTTTTAAGGTCAGTCATCCAACCCAAACTTTCCTGTCTGAAACTATTAACTTAATGTCTAAAATGCATTTTGTCAGTGAGCTAAAACAAGGCTGAGATATGAGGTTCACGCTTGACAACATTAATATTTCATGCGTTTATGTCATGTTGAATTTATGGCCTGAATCTGCAAAGCAACTAGTAGCTACAGTCATCAGAGAAATAAACCTGAGTAAAAGTACAACATTGCCCTCTGAAATGTAGTATGGAGTTGAAGAAAACGGAAATACTCAAGTAAAGTCCAAGTACCTCAAAATTATGCTGAACTACAGGTACACAAAGGTATTTCCATCTGTTTTATAAATCTGTATCATAATTTATGTGTCTTGACATATCTCTGTTTGTTTTGGCCCTTAATATGAATCATGGAGTGCTAGTGTCATAACATAACACTGTGACACTTTTATCCACAACATTAAGGAATCCACAGCTGAAAGTGAGGATTATGGATTTAATGTTGACACTCTGACTTATGAGGCTCAGTCTTAGTGAAGGAGGCTTCAGCAGGATACATGGTGGCGTTGGTTGTTTACAGATTTAACATGTAGATTTCCAATGAAAAGATTGCGTCTAAGCTGTCAGGACAGAGGGTCATCAAAAGTTTAGATGATCCTTACAGCTTGATTCATGCAGTCTCTCTCTCTCTCTCTCTCTCTCTCTCATGAGAGTTCATAAAGCTCAACAGGCTTCAGGTGTTGCTGAAAACATAATCTACTGGTTCTTGCTGTGTAATCGCTGGTTAAAACTGCAGGTGAATCCTGCATGAAATGATCTTGATTAATCTTTGCAAATGTGAGCGTGAAATGCAGGAAGCCTTGCACACGTATAATCAGCTTTAAGTGGATCTTCAGTGTTTCCACATGGAGGAATGAAATACCTTTAGAGTTATAATTTAGAGATATAATTTTACTGTTGTTTTTTACAGCTCATCAGGGAGGATAATGGAAATTCCCAGTATGATGTGAAATCCTATGGGTGCTCTTAGTCATTTGAAGAATGTGTAAATAATGTAATTTGTGCTACAGGCACAGACACACATTTGTGAACTCATGTTGCTGTGTATTATGCTGCGTTCAAGTTGCACTCAGAATCGGCGTTTCTAAGCTCTGACTTAGAAAAATCAAAGAAAATGCCCTCTCAACTCCGAATTCCTGCTCGGAAAGTGAGGCAAGGTTCCTCAAGTTTCAGCAATGACATCATTTCAACATGGCTGCTCATCGAAAAACAATAATTTATAAATGTAATTTAAAAATGAATGTTCAGGATGCAGACACAGGGTTAAATGGTTAATGGATAATATAACACTGGAAATGCAGTAGCTTTTTTTCCAACAGAAAAGGTCATAACACAATCTTATCTAACACGTCTTCAGATGAACATGTTAAAGGTGAGCATGTTGTCATATGAGCTCACTATGTGCTCTATTCTGCTGTTCTGCCAGCTGAAAGCAGCAGTGTTCTTCATGAAGCAGCATGTGATTTTCCACACGTTGTCTTGAAGTGAAATTCAGCTTCTGCTGCCACAGTTTTTGTATATCGACCAATTCATGACTGTGACTAGGAAAGTATCCAGTTCTTTCTTTGTTCCATGTTATTTAATTTTCTCATAATGCAGCCTCAAGGGGGCACAAGCATCACAGTAAACTTTTTCTAGTTTTGATTTACTGTATATACTTGAGTATAAGCCGAGTTTTTTTTTTTTTTTTTTTTNTTTTTTTTTTTTTTTTTTTTACCAAATTTTCTATCACAAATCAGGGGTCGGCTTATAGACGAGTAATTCAAATCGGATCCCAGAGAATGAAATTTCCAGGAGTGGAAATACTACTCATTACCACTACCCATGTAAAATAGTTTAAATCATACCTTAGAATGATGTATTTCATGACTAAACATCTTATTCAGCACATTTTGNTAGTTTAAATCATACCTTAGAATGATGTATTTCATGACTAAACATCTTATTCAGCACATTTTGCAGTGGCCAGTAAGCCGTGATCCATCAGTTACGGTAATCAACTGCTGATATAAATATCATGTTTACCGGTATGTGGATTATTTTCAGAAAATCACAGGAATACTATGACAACTCTCAGAAAAAAACAGGTAATTTGCTAAACAAATAAATTGATGGAACAACATCAGGGGGTCGGCTTATATGCATGTTTCTTTAAAAATCTAAATTTGCAGGTCAAAATCGGGGGTCGGCTTATAGTCGAGTATATACGGTAATTTTTCCCACAGATGTTAACCATCACAACCATCAGCATGACTATGTACAGTATATTCTGTATGTATGTTCTGTATGTATTTCAATGCAGATCCAGATGCAAAAGATTGAAAGTTTTGCAAACACTTTCTAATGTTAAAATAACAAATTTAGAAGATTGTGCAGACTTGGTGACTCTATGTGCTCCCAGTGTGCTTTGCTGTAAAAACATACACTGCATTTGTTGTTGCTTACATATAGAAAATTATCTGCCTTAAAGCTGAACCCTCTCAATCGAAATTGCCCACTCAGCAGTTCAGAAACTGAACTCAGTCATGAACTCGCAGGATTGTTGGCTTTAAACCAACCCACTCAGCAGTTTAGAGGGGAAAACATCTGACTTCACCACCGTATATACGTAAACTGTCGCAGGGTAGCAGCGCTTGATTGCCCACTTCAGATGTCAAAGCTTTACATAAATCACTGCTAGACAAGAACTTACACCAACTTATGGTTGATGAGTGGTAACTATGTCTGATTCAGCCTCAACAATGGCGCCAGAACCATAATAATATAAAAAGACAACACTGAAGTGGCATCAAAACATCTCTACTTCGCAAAAAAACAAAGCTCAGATGCTGTGGGTCATAGCGAAGCTGCGTTTGGGAATGCAGAGTGATTTCATGTGTCCCCTCTTCATTTTTCCAGCATTCATCCTGCCTCATTATGTACTATTGTATATTGGCAAACTCATGCACATGCTTACATAAGGAAGCATGCATACAACACATGCAGTAATGAGAGTGGAGACACGCTACAGTACAGTGAGTGCGTGTGTGTGTGCGCGCTGTGAGAGATGTGTGATCTTGGAATAATTGCTCTGTCCCCTTAATTGTGTCTTTTAAGCAGCTTTGACAACATTTTCAACTGTAAATCCTACAAATATTGTGCTTTTTTGTGTGAATGCTGTGTGTGTGTGTACGTGTGTGTGTATGTTCATGCATGTGTGACTAAAGAAGTGCTGTGTACAGTTGTAAGGATGGCGGCTTTTGTACCCTGACATTTATCTTTGAAGGAACTTAGAAATGCAAACTTCAAAGAGAGACAAGAAAAGGATGCAAATTAAAGACTCTCTCTCTCTCTCTCTCTCTCTCTCTCTTGGCACTTTATTCATGTCTGTGTTTCACATGTTTCTACTTGTAAGGTGAATTTAGTGGATGACAATCCACATAATTTAAAAATTCCTAAACTTATCCAATCCCTAAGAAATGAGTGTATTTCAGAAATCATCCTTTCGCACAGCTGAATAGATACTGTATGAATGGGATGCAGTATGGAGATTTGGGGGTTTGAGGTCAATAAAATGTCCAAAAACAATACTTTATGTGAGTATGTCTGACGTAAGACAGACAGAGAATTCACGTGTTGAACTGCTAAAGGAGAACTTCAAATTTCCAGTTTGTCGGACAGTTCCTAAGTCTGTATTTCATGACTTAACGTTTTATGGCATTAAGCTGACACATTAATCCTAAGTGTCTTCCTGTGAATAAGCATGTGCAATTTTTAGCGTCTGGCTCAGACATTTTGACTGTTGGCAGGCTCTGTGATCACTAACGCCAAATTGCTACCCAAAGTTGGTGCAGGAAATTACTGAGAGATGATCAGAGTTATTAAAGGCTGTATATCATAGTCATTTTCAGAGAGGCTAGAAAACTGAGCACAGCGTGGAGCAAAAATGCTGACCAGCTTAGATTCAGAAAGTTTTAAGTCATGAGCTTTTAACAGTCATGGACTGGAAGAGGTTGGGAGTAGCATGCTAAGTCTGCAACTGGAGGATTGCTAGTCAAAAAATACTGGAAGTATTTCATAAAACTATCAAAAGGGCAATTAGCATCACATTTCCTCATTCATAAACCAGTTATCGGCCCCTTTTTTTTTTTTTTTNTTTTTTTTTTTTTTTGTCTGCTTGAAAGAGGTGTTATTATGGTGTTTGCTCATTTGCATGTCAGGGAAGCCATCCATAAAACACACTGTCACGCAAAAATTAAGATATGATTCTGTGCACCGGGACTCCAGGTAGTGTCTGGATCTCTGTGGAGCTTTAAAGCAGAGAATTTATATTTCCTTTGCAGATGTCAGTTTTGCTTTGACACCAGATGAAGCAGAATAAAATGTGACTTAAACATGAAGGAGCTCATTAACATTCCGATCTGCATTGGCTTTTACCTAATTATAATAATAAAACATACTGTAAATTCTCTTTTAAAAGCCGGTATTCAAATAATGGCCTGTCTCCAGCTATAGCCAGGAGGTAAAGTCAGCAGCATGAAATAGTGGCCGTCCCCAATAAAGGCCGAGTTGGTTTCTGTCTGTTACTGGTCCAAGAAAATATTAGTGTATTCTGCTGCTGCCGCTCACTATGGAGCCTGGGAAGCTCACAAAGGAGGGGGAAAAACTCATTTGAATTACTTACTAAATCATTTGAACGACTTTCTCTTTCTCTCTCTCTCTCTCNCTCTCTCTCTCTCTCTCTCTCTCTCTCTCTCTCTCTCCTTGAGCCAGCCTGGGCTCCGTAACCAGGTGACAGTGTTTATGTTTTAAGTACCAAACGGCTTTAAAAACCTTTAGCTGTTATCCTTTCAGCCAGAAGGAACGACCGGACTCAGCGTGAGACAAAGCCATAAACATGGAGCTCCTCCCCGGCGAGGAGCAAGTGGCGCTCCGCTGTAACACACCAACCCAGAAATGTGGATAAAATGGAGGAAAATTAACCTTTATAAAAGCTGACTAGAGGAATGATCACACTGCGAAATGTTTCTCCATAGCGGCGGTGTTTTTTAAAAATTTTCTTTTGCTAAATGTAGTTATGGTGTGTCTATCAGCGGTGGGACACGCTGCAAGCCGGATACGAGGCTCCCGTTTCAGTTTGACATCTCACCATGCGTGCCGTAACAGCCGTTTCAGGGAATGCTGACTTAACGGATTTTTACCACAGTCATCATTCCCAGGATTTTAATGGAAAACTGAAGGACACAAACTATGACACAGCAGAGGAAAAGTTTGGCAAGGAGCACAAAGTTATACATACAGCTTAAAATTAGAAAATAAAGGCCCATCTCCAATAAAAGCCTGTATCTTATCTTATATTGGCTGAGTTCTCTCCGCAGTTGAGGTAAATAAAGGCCTCGGCCACTAATAGAGCATTTACAGTATATCTTCCATACAGATGTACTGTAAATTCTCTATTAAAAGCCAATATCTAATAATAGCCAGGGGGCGGAGTCAGCAGGAAGAAATAAAAGCCGGTCTCATATAAAGGCTGGGTTTGGTGTTTGTCTTTTACTGCCCAGGAAACTATTAGTGTAATCTGCTNGTCTCATATAAAGGCTGGGTTTGGTGTTTGTCTTTTACTGCCCAGGAAACTATTAGTGTAATCTGCTGCTGCCACCAGATGACAGCAGCCATGTTTGGATACCAAACCGCTTAAAAATCTCTCCAGTCATCGTCCCTCCAGCCAGAAGGCACAACCGGGCTCAACGTGAAACAAAGCTGTAAACATGGAGTCCGCTGTCATCACCAACCAGGAAAGGTGCCTTTCTAAAAGCTGCCTGGAGGCGTGTTCACACTGACATCTTCTCCCTTGTGGCGGTGTTTTTTNTTTTTTTTTTTTTTTGTTTTTTATTTGTGCAGTTATGGTTCTGTCCATTGGCAAAATTAGAAATAAAGACCTGTCTCCTATATTGGCCGGTTTCTCTCTGCAGTTGAGGTAAATAAAGGCCCTCGCCATTAATAAAGCATTTATGGTAGTTCTTGAGTACATAATCCATACAGAATACATATATAATACATAATGCGTTCTGATAAATAATAATTTCTGAAGCTTTAGAGTGCCAGTTTTATTTATATCT
The DNA here is from genome assembly GCA_014773175.1 of Lucifuga dentata. NCBI lineage: Eukaryota > Metazoa > Chordata > Actinopteri > Ophidiiformes > Bythitidae > Lucifuga > Lucifuga dentata. The sequence goes on from VXCM01004293.1 coordinate 11,781, forward strand.
GGTTCCAATGTTTAAAAAGACTCTTTAAACACTTTTTACTTACTAATCTATTATAATCTTTGTTATTCTTATCTTACTTTTGTCTTGAGCGTTTACCAAAAGCATACCTTGAAATTTTTTTAATTAGTTAATTCCAGCACTTCTAACGCGCGTTCCACACCTGCTTTAAACCTGATTTTTATATTCAACTCAGCACTTATAAAGCATATGCACTTCAAATCCACTATCCTTGGCCTGAGTTTTTTTTTTTTTTTTTTTTTTTTNCAAAGAGAGAGAGAGAGAGAGAGAGAGAGAGAGAGAGAGAGATATGAACACAAAACTCAACAGTTTGTCAGATCAATGAGATTTTTGTTTTTTAAATATATCCTGAGGAGCTTCTTCAGCTTTCTAATGTATGAAAGGGTTTTTCACAAACCAGACAGCTCATAGCAGCCGGCGAAGAAGTATTTCTGCATGCACAACAAGAGAGGGAGACAGAAAGCCAGAGCTCAATGTAAGCAGGCGGAATGGAAAGAGAGAAATATTAGAAACGGGAGCTCAAAAGGAAAATAGGAAGAGATTAGAATGGCTCCATTGAGAGTTTGATGAGAATTAACTTAACTTGATAGCGAATCATTTGGAATCATGCATGGAAATTACATAAAACCTCCCACTGTGACAGATATTAGCCACTTAGCCTTGTTCTATTGTGTAGTTTCTTGCTGAATCCATAGGGGAGTTGAGCTGCCAGTGATCTATAATGCATGGGGAGAGTGTTTCTAAGACTTTGGAGGATTTTCTGCATGTGTACAGGCTTTGCCATAATTCTTTCATCATCTGGTGTTACTGGGTTTGTATTTAGGCAGAAGTGAAGGCTGGAAATTGGATATTTTTGACAGTTCTGAGTGCTCTGGAGGTTCATTTCAGACTCAGATGTTGTCCTGTATGATGGTGGGATGAAGGAAACAGGAGGAGCTCAAACCAAAAGATGAAGATAAATACATAAGGGAGAATTTGGCAACAGTTCCAAAGCAGAAAAATGATGGAGGATGTGAAATATAATAATACAGTCGAGTATTTAGATAAGAGAGAGAGGACTGGATTCCCCGGATATGAAAAGAAGAAGAGTTATGAGGCACATCAGAGAGTGTGAGAACTACTGTCATGTGTCATCAGAATCACCCAGTTGTTATCAGTACCTTAGTGCTAAGATGGGGACGATTACACACACATACACACACAGCAACTGACAAAACAATACTCTTTGATCTGAGCAGCCAAGAACATGACAGACTGACCCATTTAATCTGCAAAGCAAGTGATCAGTAATTTAGTTCCTTTATTCTTATCAAATCCCCGTACGCCTGCTCCATCTTGCCATATCCATAATACATGCATTGTGATCATTTGAAGTGGATTATGTAACAGTTTCTCAAACCCTTGGGCAGCAGTGGGTGCAGAAAGTGGAAGAAGTGAGGGACTTGCTGGAAGAGAAGGACGAGAGGAGGAGGGAGGTTGAGGATGAGGGAATGACAAGAGGGAAAGCAGGGAGCGAGCAAAAGACTCCGAAGACAAACAGAATGTTTGTTTCATGCAAAGAGAAATAAAAAAAAAAAAAAACAGGTTGGTAATGTTTGATTGATAAGTTCTGAGCCCAGCAGAGAAAGCTCTAACCCACAGCTGCTGTATTTATTTATATTTATAAGTAATCTCCTTTCAACTCAGCACGCTTTTTCCTAACAAATACTGGATAGATTTTATTCCTTTTTTCATGGACTCGGTTTCTTGGCTGTCCAAAAAATGTTCCACAGCTAATATGATGTCATCGTCTGAGGTCAAATGGGTTCCAGCTAAAACCTTTTCCATGTTTGGGAAGATGTGGAAGTCTGAGGGGACAAAAAAATATGAGCAGGTGGGTGCTGGACTGACATGTTTGCATTGTCATAGTGAAAGAGTACACCTCTGGAAATTATATGACCCTTTTGGAGCTAGCCTGGCATTCATACCCTCAGCACTCAAAAAGACAGGATGGCCTTTCCAGCTGATGAGACATTTGGTTCTACTTGTAAATGATGGACTCAGTGGTGTGCCTTCAGGGCCAGCAAGGCCTTCTCTGCTGGCCTAGAGATTGTCAGAATCATCAAATTATGTTTTTATAATTTAATATATATTTTAATTAATGCTGTATGTATTTTACAAAGTTTGTTCCCATCAGTTTTATTAACATCATTTCATCGATACTCTCTCCCTCAGTTTCGCTGCTTCCAGCGCAGCTCATATAAATTAGAGCTTATATCCAATCAGATTTTTCCACATGTGCTGTCTCCAGGTAAAAAGATATAGCCTGAGGCCTTCAGAATCTTGAGTGAATCGCCTCTGCTACTCAAGCAAATGGGATGATGTTGTTGATTGTCATATTCTTTAATCAGTCAGATTTCAAGTTTGACATGTTGGGCGTACTCTTTTACGGGCCAGAGCCTTCTAGCTGGCCTTGGCCTATGTCATCGGAGTACAGCATTATGCTACACAGCTAAACAGCCTGCCAGAAATTCATCAGAAGAAGAAGAGGGCTGGTTAGCTAACTCAAGTAAACCTAGCTAGCATGTAATAGAGCATTAATGTTTATTTAAACTTTCTTTCTTGACGTTCAGATTTTTAGATATAGTGCTTTAGATTTTTTGTTTAGATTTTTACTTAGTCCTGTTTTTTAACGCACAATGGCTGAAGGAGGAGAAGAAATGGATTAACTGACAACGCTTTTTTTCACATTTTGGAACTGAAAAGCACCAATAATGTACAACTGTGTCATTAAACTCTTTATAAAGACAGAAAAGAGGATGGACTTTGTCTTCAGATGATGAGCAGCTTTGGTAAGTTTGATGGATTTTTATGTGGCTGGAATCTGTGGAGAAGCCTGTTGAATCTGATTGTGTTATTTGTGTTTTACAGCATTTTTGCTTACTTGCTGGTCGTATGAGTAAATGTGATGGTTGTTGTGAGTTTGTTCTTGTTTCTTTGGTAATGACACTGATTTAGGCTATACCATGTTTATATGTGATGCAGCATCCTGTTATAATACATAATAATGCTACATCCTATTCATGTCTCTGCAGTTGCACCTATGTAACTGACATAGGTGTTGATCCTCGTGTTAAATCTCTTTATTTCACTCGATAAAGGTTCTGTCACTGTGAATATGGGCTAGTTACATCGAATGACAACAGCATATAGCCCTAGTGTCATTGTGAGGTTATTAGAAGATCGTTCAATTGCGGGAGGATCGCATTGAAGGCCTATGTGTAAAATGCATGGCCCACCACTGAATGGACTCTAAGCTCATCCATAGCCACAAACCACTGCAAGAACCAATCTCAATCAGTTTTATGAATATAGAGATTTTGGTGGAACTTCCTGTGTCTAGTTCACTACTGACCAAGAATTAGAAGCCTTAGAACCTAAACCAGTTTAGTCCATTAGGACTAAACCATCTTCATTGCCAGTTCCATTGTTTCGAGTTCTGTGACTTCAAATGCTGGATTTCTAGTGCAAATTTGTGAAGGAGGGATGTTCGGATTAACCATTTTATTAATAATCGTGCTTATAAAACATGGCAGTTTGTAAACTGTAAGAATTTCAAAGTCAGAATTTAGAAACTAAGAAAAAACGTCTGTGGGTTTAAGTGGGAAAAAAAAGTCAAAACATCTTATACAAGCTGTTTACAAAACTGATGTCTGAACTGATTTCTCGCTTGTAATAAATAAAGCCAAAGAACTTCATTGGAAAAAAAGAAATCAAATCAATCAATGCAACACTTTGATGTGCTCCATATTGCTGTAAATAATTCAGATATTAAGGTCTTACGAAGTGCAGGGTTCCTCTTCAAAGAAAATGAAAATATGATACTCTTTATTTAGATTGCTTTGTCTGGATTCATGTTAAAAGCAGTGTGTTAGCTTAGATAAGGTAGAGTTCAGTCTCTATTAAAACATTAAAGATATCCGTAAAATAGAATCTTTTTCCTAATATTGATTTCAAAGAGACTGCACTGAATACTAAATCAGACCTTAATGATTTTGACTCTTGCACCATCCAGCCTTTTGGATTTAAGTTGAAAAAGCTGATGCCTCAGAAGAGTATGTGACAAAATGGAAATGACGTAATTTAAAGCAAAACATATTTTCTCACTTTCTCCTCCTCAAGTAAAAATATTTGTCCACGCAGTAGAAGGAGTTCAGAGATATTATTTGGCATTTATTTTATTAGATATTATTATGTAATTATGATATATTATTGTCTGGTCTCTTAGTCAAAATGACCGAGACCAGACATCCTCCTGGTTTCGGAATCACCCAAGAACGTTCTCCTTCTGGAGCTGCCGATGCTGTGAGAAGACCTTCTTGAGGAAGCCATGGAGAGGAAGAAGGCTAGTACAACGATCTGGCTAATGACTATCAAATCCATGTGATTAACAGGGTTGGAAGGCGAGGCGTTTGCCTATCGAGGTCATCTGCAGGGGGTTTTTGCAGGGCAATTCTTCCTCGAGGCTCTCAGCTCATTGGATCACTGGAGCAATGAGGAGAAAAGCCATCCATGACATCAGGGAGACTGTCAAAAAGGCTTAGAGACAGCTTTGGATAAGGAGAGGAGAGCCATGCAAACAGCTCAATACCTCTTGAACATAAGCTGTGGCCTGATCAGCCATGGCCGAGTCGCCCGCGGAGCGATGCTGAACGACCGAAAAGACCCAAGGATCCCGGGAAACATCACTGATGATGTGTTCAAGAGCATCGAGAGATTTAAGTACTCATTCAAATATATTAAAAAAAAGAAAACACTGTGGAAAAAAAATGCACAAATGAGATAACACTTTGTTGTTCATTCACACGGAAATTTGTTTCCATCACATGCCCAGCAATCAATGCAGTATAAACATTACACTCAATAAATAATTAAAGAGAGAGAGAGAGAGAGAGAGAGAGAGAGAAGACCAGAAGAAGAGAGGAAAACAAGTGTGTTATATCTGTTGCCTGTACATATGACTGTCAGACAAGGGGACATGAGTCAGGGGGAGGGAGATGGGAATTGGGAGGTGAGAAAGGTTGTTGTTGAATGACAGATCCCTGCCAGTTGAGCATTACTACTGAACGGGGGACAAAAGAGTCCCTGAATCTATTTTTCCTGCAGCTGGGCACCCTGAAGTGCCTCCCTGAGGGCAGCAGTTGATATTCTTTATTCAGGACATCTGAAAATGCTTCCCTAGTGGTGCATTCAAGTGCTGTAGTGAAGAACTGACAACAGGAAGCATTTTCAGATCACTCCACTNCCTAGTGGTGCATTCAAGTGCTGTAGTGAAGAACTGACAACAGGAAGCATTTTCAGATCACTCCACTTTTCATTGCACTTAAACGCTAAAATTACGTAACTTCTAAAAAAAACAAATTGAATACACGATGTTCACAATGATGGGTTACCTATCCCAAGAATGTTTCAAATATCAACAAGTTGATTTTAATATCATACTGGAATGAACTGAAACCAATGGCGGTCTGGGAGGTAGGATTTTTTCTTTTTTTTTAAATTCACGCTTCAGTAGTATGCTTTGGGAAATGATTGTCAGTAACATTATATGTATGAAAATTGAATATATTAGGCTCAAGNTAGTATGCTTTGGGAAATGATTGTCAGTAACATTATATGTATGAAAATTGAATATATTAGGCTCAAGCATGCAAAATGGTGGTATGGTCCTTTAAAGACCAGTTAAACTTATATAATTGATTTGCCACGGCTGGCTACAGCTCTTAGAACATTCTCAGCACAGTAGAATCCATGGAAAGCGAGCAGACAGGATATTGGTGATTAAAAACAAACAAAACCAAAGAAGATCTTGGTGAACATGCTTTACATGTGTGTATTTTAGTTTCATAAACTCCAATCTGAGCATGTTTGCGTCTCTGGCGTAAGAGAAGAGCAACATCGGAGATTTTAGTATCGTGGATTGTCAGTATTTTTGCCTTTGTGTAGCTTTTTAAACAGTTTCTCGGTGTTCAGCGTTATAAAGATGAGCTCGGACAGCTTTCTGATTCAATCATCTGTTCTGCTTTACAGTTCAGCGTTCGCTTCAAAGGTCAGTCTCCAATGACTCACCAGACAATGTCTTCCTGCTGAGCTCTGTAGAAAAGCCAGCAGGGCTGAACATTGCAGGACCACTTAGGCCTGAAGTGTACATTTAATAAATGGCAGATGGACTGTAGAGGAACGTGTATAGGGTGGAAAACATGGAAAAGTCTATTTTTCAACTGCCCTTTTCCTGTTTGCATGTCAAAAAGAAAAAAAAAAAAACNAAAAAAAAAAAAAACACGTGACACTAAATATTGTAATTTATTGTTTAATTTTAAAAAAAGATGAAAAGATGTACCAAAACTTCCCCATATTTAGTAAAAGTCCAATTTTTTTGTGACATTTCGCAAACATTTAAAAGTCTTACACATTTATACAGACAGTCCCGACTTATGAACAACCCATACTTACAAACCGATCGCCATAAAGCCTATTAAATTAAAAATTCGAGTTAAGATAAGATAAAATAAGATAATCTTACTTTATTAATCCCACACTGGGGAAATTTACTTGTTAAAGCAGCTTTGGATTCAGAGTACAGGGAAACAAGTGATAAAAATATATAAAAATATGAAGTAGAGAAAATACAATATAAAAGGACATACAGAAAAATATAAATACACTGTGTGCATCAGTGAAGTACCAAAAATATAAAAAACACTATATACATTAAAGGAAACACCAACTTAAACATTCTATATACAAAGTGAAATTGAAAGTAAAATTGAAAGAACATATACACACTATATACATCATGGATTGCACAGCAGGAAAAATTGCACCTGGTTATTAATTGCACATAATATAAATGGGTGTTTGCACAGTTTCCTAGTAAAAATATGTTAATAAATATAAAAGCAACTTAAAAGTTGTATATGTAAATAAATATGACTATGGTATTTACAGAGGTGGCTTATCATGATACCACAACAACAGACAACAGGGTTACATCATGTTGAAGAGTCTAACTGCTGTTGGGATGATGATGTTGGGATTACATACAATGATTCGTAATAATGAACGGTGCACTACTTTACGACACACGTCAAAACATTGTGCGTCGTCAGCGGTGTGCCGCTGCATAATTATTATTATTACTGTACCGTATTATTATGTTTACGATGTTTTAGGATAGCTGGAAGTGTTTCTTTAATGTTTCTTATGCATAGAAAGGTAAAATATATACGCTAGATATGCACCTTATGTAACTATTCCAACTTACGAACAAATCCGACTTACGAACAGCCATGGGAATGGAACTCATTCGTAACCCAGGGACTGCCTGTATATCAGTTCTTTAGATATTTAAAAACTATGAAATTATTAAATGACAGTTTTGTTTCCCTGATTTCACCATGTGTGCACTAAATGTTGGTAATATCTTGAAATACCTTCAGTAAAAGTTACCAATTTATTCCTTTGTTGCAGCTTCTGTTGCAAATTCCCAACATGGAGCTTTCGTTTTTGGTCTTGCCCTCTTTGAGTTTTCAGACAGTCTTTTGTAGCTGCTCATAATCTGGTCGACTCAGCTAAGTGTTCCATCAGGTCATATTTTTTAATGTGAGGGAATAGACAGGACAAAGAACAAGGCCGGTTTTATGAATTGTAAATGTGGGGTGATGTTCAGGATATTGCCTGAAGCAGAGCATTTGAGTTCAGTTCAGCTTCCCGACATATACCAACTTTTTCACTTACATATCCAATATCCCTTACATATCCCTTACATATCCAATCGATGAACATTAGCAAAGCAAATGAGTGAGAAAATCTATCAGTGCAGGGAGGTTATTATTATTATTACAAACTTTTTCCAATACAAATCGACTTGTCTGAAGAATTTTCTATGAATAATCAAGTGTCCAAAAGCAACCATGTTTTAAATATTGATGCTGAACACTAGAAAATTCTTAAACTGGGTTTAAAGGGCTGGTCCAGTCCTCAGAACTTATTGTTCTCTGGATCGCCTGTAGCTCTATCAGCCTAGTTTCCTAATATTATCCAATAACATTTTCTAGCATTATTGGTTGGCAGAAGAACATCAATCTGTTGTCAGAGCTGAGGACTTTTATGGGCTGTAATTAAATGCATCAAGGAGGCAGAGGCTCCGGTTGCCAATGATGCTGGTGCTCTAGTGGCTAACAACCTAAGTAGCAGCTAGCAGGCATGCAGGCAGGTCAGGAGCATGTGCTGGGCTGTGTGTTGCCGCATCCACCATGCAATGGAAATGCCCCGGGTCCCGTTTGGCAACCATCCTGGCAGACACGTAGTCCATCCCCATCTTACAGAGGTACCCATCCATTTGTCACAGCCAGGTGTTACGTGGGTGTCCCCTCGGCCTGGTCCAGTCACCGGGGTCCTCAGCAACGAGGCACCTGATGCTGGATCGTCCTCAGAGAAATGCGCCACACGGCTGCAGTGTCGTAACTAGCGCTCCCTCACAATGCTGGTAATCGGTCTCATCCAGGCCTCCAGGAGCAACCGCCTGTTTGACACAAAGTCAGACCAGCGGTACCCAAGGATTCTCCGGAGAGACCGAGTACCGAAGACATCCAGTCATCATCTCAAGTCACTGGTTAGTGTCCAGGTCTCACACCCATAGAATAAGACCAGGAGCGCCAGGACTCTAAAGACTTGGACCTTCGTCTTCTTGCAGAGATATCGGCAGTGCCATACACCCCTATCCAGCAACCCCATGACCCCACAGGCCCGCCCCATACATCTCTCAACCTCATAGGTGACATGGATGTCACTGCCAAGGTNACCCCACAGGCCCGCCCCATACATCTCTCAACCTCATAGGTGACATGGATGTCACTGCCAAGGTAGGTGAAGCTCTCAACAAGTTTGACACTCTCCCTGCATACAGACACGCTGCTGACAGCTGAGTCCAAGAAGTCATTGAAAGCTTGGTTCTTAGTCTTGATCCAGGACACCCGCAAACCCAGACACTCTGACTCCTTGGTTAGCTTCTCAAGACTTCCTACCAGAATATCCATCAACTCCGCAAAGATCACAGCATCATCAGCAAAGTCAAGATCGGTAAACCTTTCCCCACCGAAGTCGCTGGACACCACAACTCTTCCCAAGGCAGCTAGCCTGCCCGGTGATACTGCCTGATCTGCAACATCATCGCCATTAACCGATAAAGACACAACTTCTAAGAGCCACCATGCTGAGATGACTCCAGTTTGTGCTCCCTTTACCCACCAGCACCAAATAAAACGGTATCATGATGCTGCTGTAAATTTCTCAAAAGTGTGTTTGTGTGTCCGTGTGACAATGAGAGGCTTGAAAATCAGCCAAAGAGAAACATCCAGTTCCAGCGGGAACGAAAAGCAAGCAGAAATGTGTGTGTGTGGTCAGACGGTAGAGCTGGAGCTTTTGCTAACAATGGGGTCATTTCCCAGCTGAGGTGTGTGTTTATAGTTGATAATGTCACGCTCGATGCATAGCCGGTACAGGAACTCCCACAGCAGGAGCAGGAGAATGTCAATTTTCTCTGTCAATATTAAAGGCGCCAAACGTGGTTATAGCTTTAATGGACTACACGGACCACAGGGACAGACGAGTATCCACATAATTAGCAGGAAAATGTCCCTTTAATGACTGTGCACTTATCGAAGTAAAGCACAAAATTGTACATGCTGCACTGGGAGATAATTTCCGTCTAACAACAGAAGACATTACGGTGTTTAAAACAGCTTATTGTTAAACAACTCCACAGTGTCAATTCTCTTGCAATTTCAACAGAAAATGCAAGTTTAAAAACAAATTATATGCAACATTATCATCAACATTACACGTGACTCAGACCAGGATAAAGAGTAGAAAATGGATGGGTAGATGGATCGACGAACAAACAATAATTAACTGAAATTTTTTGAGGTAATCGCAGACATGATGCAACTCAGTTAGTCCCAAAGAGTTTCTTGGATTTCATTTCATTGATACTATCAGCTTAGTCCTCCATCGATGAGAGAAAAGAGGACAGGAGAGGAGAGATGTTAGATAAGCTTAAGCCTCTTGTCTGTCCTGTGTGAGTTAATGCGTCTGACTCTTTGTCAGATACCAAGGCTGTAAAATGTCTGATCTTTGTTAGTGCAGACGCTAATCAATACTGTATTTTAACAGGAATTTCTTAAGTGGAAGGTTTCAGAGGCAGTGTGATTCTCTCTGCGTCTCTTCTCATCCTTAGCCTGTCATCAGTTTATCAGCACAGCAGTAACATCAATTAGCGTAAAGCAAAATAATTTCCCTTCACAGCTCAGCAACTACGTCCGACACCATTGTTGATGTCTACAGTTACTGTCTTATCTGCTGTGGTGCGTTTAAAGGCTGTGTGCTTTAAGCCGGACACACACTGACTGAAAAGAACAAAGATTAATGGCTGAATACCTTTACACTTAATTGAGGGACATAACCTTTTCCACTGATCCACTGTGTTTACTTTTGTGTGTTTCCAGCGCACATCCACAGTCACAATGAGTTACAGAAGGCGCATTATCCAGTTTTTAATGTTTTTTTAAATTTTATTTTCCAGGCCATTGTTATCTAAATTAAAGGACTGTACCACCCATTTTGCATGATTGAGCTTAATATATTCAATTTTCATACATGTTACGTTACTGACAATCATTTCCCAAAGCATGCTACTGGAACGCTGAATTAAAAATGTTTTTCCTACCTTCCAGACCTCCATTGGTTTCATTCTGGTATGCTATTAAAATCAACTTGGTGATGCTTGAAACATTCTTGGGATAGGTAATCCATCATCACCAACAAGATGTGTATTCAGGTTTTCTTGAGGTTTCGTAATTTTAGCATTTAAGCGCAATAAAAAGCACAGAGTGAATGTATGTCTCCACCGGGGAATATAGTNATTTTAGCATTTAAGCGCAATAAAAAGCACAGAGTGAATGTATGTCTCCACCGGGGAATATAGTCCAAAAGAAGACCTGCATTTATTGAAAAATTTTAATGGCCATGACTTCATAAGGCAGCGTAACTATTAGCAGGAGAAACATGGATTTTTAAGGTGAGTGTATCAATATTTGATTTTGAAAGATTAAGAGATTTTGCACAATATCAGGAAAGCTGAAATACGGTTTTATCCTTTGGGAAATGATTGTCAGTAATGTAACATATATGAAAATTGAATATATTAGGCTCAAACATGAAAAATGGGTGGTATGGTCCTTTAACTGCATAAACTATATGTTAATGGCATCTCACAAGCTGAAGCCCAATGTTGACTTATTAAAAACTGCAAAATGTTTTGTCTTGGGTTTCTGGTGAAAAATATTTCTAAATCTGTGTAAATCCTACATTAATTCTACCTTATGAAAATGATCTATTCTGGTCATTATTGTCACTATAAGCTGTCTTATCAAACACATTTCTCTTTGAAATGTGTTGCTCCTGGCAAGCCGTAAGCAGTCAGTTGGCAGTAAACATTTGGGCGACAATTTTTACATTAATTCTAGTTGATGGCGCATCCATAATGCATGACAAACAATGGCATATGTACTACATGACGCATGAGTATGCATGAATCATTCATGAGTACTAAAATATAATTATTCTGTCACTCTTTTCCAGTTCATAGAATGTCACACAAAACAAAATGTGACTTTCTGTATCTGTCTGTAAATTTGATATTATAACTACATAAGACTAAAAATTATGAACTATTGATTAATATGTGTTAAATTATGGTCTAAAATCTCAGACAAAACTGCTCACTGTATCATCATATTCTAGTTTTTAATGCTTGGTTCATGTTTTATCGCTTATGGGAAAGTTTCCAAAATGATATCTTGCTCTTCCAAGGTCACACTTTGTTAAAATTGAGAGCTTGGCAATTTGCCAACCAGTGCAATGAATATACAGAGAAGCAGGATTTTTCACCAAATAAATTTAAGAAACTTTTTCTGAGAGAAAAACTGACTGTTATATTATATTACAAACTGCATATTTGAGCCAGGGCTTGAAAAAAAAGTCAGCAATGCCAGACTGGCACAATTGTATTTTTTAAGATATCTCAAACTCTTTGATGTGTTAATGTGCTGTGTTTAGCATCTCAATTCTGTACTGTGTTATCTTTTTATTTTCAGCAAATATTGAGATTGTCAGATTTCTCGTCTTTGACCACAGCATGAATTCCTAAAAAAACAAACAAACAAAAAACAACCACACACCTTCCTCTCAGAATTGTGCTTTTCTTCTTGCGACTCCTCTTAAATGCTGATTGATGTATGTGGAGTTTGTAGAAGCTATTTCACATTTCTCTGCTGAAAGAGGAAGATTTCTCCATTCTCCCCTGTAATCTGAGCTGCTGTTGGACATGTATGAGGATGATTTTTGACATCACAAATCAGTGGAAGCCAATCATGATCATGGTTCTGAATAGGCAGATATGAAAGATATGAAATGAAACATGCTTAGAAACTGCTTGATGTCCTCTTTTAAATGACGCGCCTGGTTTATGTGGCTGTGTTACCTTGTGGCTCAGATTGCATGAAATATAGGTCAACAGTGGTAGTGGGTGTGGAATACTTGCATTATATACTATATATTCCAGATACTATGATCATAGTATTATCATAGTATCTGGAATTTTCTGGAAGTCTTGATGTTCAGATAAAGCTTTATTAGTGATTTTATTTTTATGGGAAAATTATTTCATATAATATTAGTCAAGGGAAACCATTTTTGCTTTTAAACAGTAGATATTTGTGCTTTTTGTTCATTTTCATACTGTAATATAATAGAGAGTATGTGTTAAATGTTGTCAAAGTCACAAAACTTTGTTTTTGTAAGGAGGGGGGACCTCGGGAGATAGCATCAAAAATTGTCTGTTTTCACTCAGTGTGCACAGTGATGCTACAGCAAAGGAGAGGAGACATCGATCAATGCACATTTTGCACATTAAAGCATTTGCAGAGATTCTAAAGTAGACCCTTAAATGAATGTAAGCACATGGAATAATGTGACCCCTTTAAAATGTGTCCCTCTACCACCCACCCTATCTCTCTCTCTCTCTCTCTCTCTCTCTCTCTCTCTCTCTCTCACACACACACACACACACACACACACACACACACACAAAACTGCAGGCTTAAGGTGCATGTACTAAATAGATTCAGCACCACGGACAGTGACCATGCCACTGATACGCATTATGCTTCAGAATTCCTGAAGGTCTGAAGTTTCTTTGGGCGGAATAAAACCACCACCTATAAATCTCCATTCATCCACTCACCTGTCAAGTTTTTATCACATTTTCACCTTGTATTGTACACCTGCCAATACTGTCCACATGCTGACTTCCTCTTGGAAGCCCTGAAGCATGTGTTTGAACATAAACAGCCATATGTACTGGCAGAACTGATTATGCAGAGGCCGGACGCTGCTCATCAGCCAGACGCTCTCTTTGCTCTTAGCTTCCCCTCAAGGTAGAAATTACCCTCTCTGCTGTCACAAAAAAAAAAAAAAGNAAAAAAAAAAAAAAGATATTTTAAAATGAAGTCAATATAATTTTACTTTCAAATCATTTCTCTGATGTAACTCCAAATGTGCACACCCTCTTAGATATGGTAAAGACATAGAGAACCATCTGTCTGCTCAATGCTTCACTATCTGCTGTTTTTTCTTTTCTAATGTTTCCTGTATTGATCTTATTCTTCTGCTGTATTCTAATATATCTGTTAAAGACCTGAAAATGAAACTCAGTTTTCTCACTTTGATGGAGATGAAAAAACACATTATTTGGGGGAATTTTCTCAGTACTTTAACCCACATTAGAAATTTTGTATGCTCGTACGTCAGAAATGAAAAATATGAGTAAAATCTCTCCAAAAAGAAAAACAATATAAATCACCTGTGAACTGAAACTCCAATCAATTCAAAGTCAATTGATCGATCATCAATCAATTCAATAATCCATAACAAAAGGAAATGTAAAATCAATTCCAATGTAATGAACATATTTATACATGCAGAATATGAGAATAAGCATCAAATACTAGAATAAGTAGCAAATAAGCATGAAAACTACTGAAAATGCAGTTAGTCACTTTCCTTAATTTTGACAAATTTTAAAATTTAGAAATATATAAAAATGTAATAAATGTCAAAAGCAAAGCTTAATATTTTAATTTGAGCCATTGTCTTCTTGACTTACTCCCCTGTTCATCTGGGACTGGTCTGAGACTTTTGGTGGAATTCATTAAAAAATTATGATAACTACACATCACACTAAATAAGTGCTGCGATGATTGAAGCTCATTCATAGAACATTTTATTTGTTGGCACTGCGTCAGAATGGTGTTAATTCAACTTAATGGTTATTTCTGAGGCTGTAGTTTGTGATCCTGGAAATAAGGTGTTCTGATATTTTTTGTTTGACCATAAATGTTTGAAAGTTTTTTGCATAGTATGCTGCTAACTGCTCCTGCAAACCTTTAAAGGACCATGCTGGCCATTTTGCATGTTTGAGCCTAATATATTCGATTTTCATACACATAACATTACTGACAATCATTTCCCAAAGCATACTACTGGAACGGTGAATTAAAAATGTTTTTCCTACCTTCCAGACCTCCACTGGTTTCAGTTCATTCTGCTATTAAAATCAACTTGTTGAAACTTGAAACGTTCTTGGGATAGGTAATCCATCATCTTGTACAAGACGTGTATCCAGGTTTGTTTGAAGTTATGTAATTTTAGCATTTAAGTGCAATAAAAAGCGCAGAGTGCTTCCTGTTGTCAGTTCTTCACTACAGCACTTGAACACACCACTAGGAAGCATTTTCATATCACTCCATGTTTTTCATTGCACTTAAATGCTAAAATTACTTAACTTCTATAAACAAAATCCTGAATGTATGTCTTGAGTGCGATAATGGATTACCAAGAATGTTTCAAGTATCAACAAGATGATTTTAATATCATACCAGAATGAACTGAAACCACTGGTGGTCTGGAAGTTAGGAATTTTTTTTTAAATTCACCGTTCCAGTAGTATGCTTTGGGAAATGATTGTCAGTAACGTTACGTTTATGAAATTGAATATATTAGGCTCAAACATGCAAAATGGACGGTATGATCCTTTAATGAACGGTATGATCCTTTAACCTTATGAGAATATGCGTTGAAATCAGACTGTATTTATGACATATTTTTATATTTTTGTGCTCTGCATAGCTAAAGACTCAAACTATGCTTATATTTCTGTTCCGAATGTGATACGAAGCTCTTTCAGGGTCGTTTTCTTGATGCAGTAAGCTGGTGTGCCAACAATCCATTAGAGATGCGAATATAACACCTCTGCTATGCTTTTTGTCTCTGTCACCCATTTGTCCTCTGAAAACAGAGGCACAGGCTGGCAAGGCAGGTTTGCCAGGGAGAGAGAACAGAGGGTTATTGGGTCACATCATTCAGACCTAATTCCTTGGTTGAGGAATTCAGATGGTGGCTAAGTGAAAGATTAAATGAAGAATAGACAGCGATGGGAGCAGTAGACGGGATTAAAAGCCTGGCCTCATTGCCCTCGCGGAGTCAGATGTTTCAGACTGAGATGGACATTTATGACCAGCAGTGAAGGGTGACGGGCGATGGAGTGAGGAAACCGTTGACGTGGAGCAGTGCCAGTGTGGAGAATTTTCTCTGGGTGCTGGCGGGGGGGATCTGATGTAAAGTGAAGATGAAGGGATCATTCATAACCCTGCCTAGGAGAAATAATATGACTCTTATCTTTTGTGCATAGTTCTGTCATCCTCTCATTTTCCTCTGTGAGTCCCATCCGTCACCTGTCTTTTTATCTCGCTAGTTTCCACTATTTTACCAAATTCCCATTTTCTCCATGACAAATTTGCTCAGTAATCTCTGCAAACTGAGCCTTTTGTCTTTTCTTTCGTTCTGTCTTTGCATGATGTTATTCCGTCTAACACACTGAATAAATTAGCCAAGGCGATGATATCGTTCTGCAATAATTGGGCTGTAAACCGTCCAGATCAGGTCATGTTTGACTGGTGTGATTTAACTCTACCAGCCTCTCTACGTTTCATCGTGCTTGACCACTTCTCCTCCACATCGCTTGTTCAGGATTCAATCCCATCAGCATTCCCCTTCCATTCCCTTTTCCTTCAGTGAAAACAAATTTAAATGCAAACGTAGTATGCTCTTCTCCTGAAACAAGAGGAAAATCATCATAATATCCTCTTCCTCTTATCAACACTATAGGACATTATGCAGTCTTTTTTTTTTTATTCTGACATTGTTTTTCACAGTAATAATCCAATGAGAATACACTTCTGTCAGCTTTTACATATGCAATCATGGCAAATAACAGTTTACGGAACATCTCATTTACCCTTTAGGCATAAAACAAAAGACCATTTATATTGTCAAACGTGCTTTCATCTGGAAATTCAGAACATTCAAGCACTCTGAGCAATTTGTTGCCCAAATAACTCCAATTCCCACAGGATTCTGGGTAAATTAAATTTTACTGTAATGCATCTATAGATTGCATTGCTCACCGTGAAATTAGATCAACACATTTCATCTCAGACTCACATCTATGAATAATTCTGAGGTTTGAGTGCTACAATCCATGGTTTACTGATCACGCATGGTTCAGACATTCAGATGTGTCACAACGCATCGTGTGTGTGTGTGCGTGCGCGTGTGTGTCGTACATGTGATACACTTGTTTTCTGCTGTGTTAAATGAGCACTGCTTGCTTTCAAACACCACTGAAAAAATGCAGCAGCCAGTCAAAGGACACACACACACACATACACACACAAGTATTTCCTGGATCCCTGCCAGTGTGTGGCATGGCATGCAATTCAATTAAGCAATTAATTAATTCATAAAACACATTTCTCCTATCATTTTTGTTGATAATTACATTTTGGCAACCCTCTGGACCCCAAGCACTTTCTGGGCAGTTTTTGCTCCTGTTGCATTTTTACTCACTGTGGCTCATTTTTCACTGTAGCTGCAAGTCCTGCACCTCTATGGAAGCAGCACAATCATGGCTATATGTAGGAAGAATGCAAAAATGTCTTTTGTGCAGTATAACACAGTTATAATGTCATAAATCATAAAAAATGAAAAAAAATGTAAGTTTAATTCCTTTGATAATTTATTTTAAAAAACTGAAAAAAGATGTAATCTATATATACAACATTTTTCCAAGTGCCCACAAGTGTTACCAATACTGGAAAAATAAAATAAAAAAATAAAAAAAAGGGACTATACATATTGAACTATTTACATTTTTACAACCTATAATCTTTATAAACAATAGGCTTAGTGTGCCTGCTGCAGTCTGCATTCAGCCAATGACTCACTGAATTGTTGTCACGTGACTGTTAAACAGCACACAGGCGCTCCAGGCTTGCTAGTTGCATCAAAAAACGCAGAATTTGTTGCTTCTTACAGGTTTTGGATTGTACAAAGGCTGTATTTTTAGCGAATTTTTAAATGAGACATTTATAATAAAATGATTTTGAGGAAATATCACTATTTTAAGCTTAGATTTGGTTACGTTTCCTTACGGAAGTGTTGCACATGGTTAGTTCAAGGACCGTCGGAAATTTGAAAACCCCACGATAATTTTGAATTTTAAAGTTTCTGGCTATGACAAATGGTGTAATTTTGGCGTTTGTTTAAAGAAAACATGCCTTTCAAACCTGCCGGCGGGTTTTGGGGGTCCAGAGGCCATTGCATTGAACATTTTTGTGCTTTATGGTTGCACGGCCTTTATCTGTGTTTGAAAAGAAACTAATTTAACTCATGCATAAATGATATGTAAACAATATATTAATACAAATAATAATGCATATATCATGACGCACACAATCAAAAAACAAGACTGACAAATGTATGAAGATTTGTAATCAGGAAAATACAATCTTGTCCACAAACAAAAACCTCTCAACCTGAACAAACTTGAACTTTTTAACAAACAAATATAAGCCAATTAGACTCCACCTACAGTCTTACGTGTTTGTTTGATGAGGTAATAATGACAAATCTGGTACAGATGAGTCACAAATGTCACTGATTACACATGATGATAGTCTTTTAAACATGGCTTCAATGGTTGCGTAATAACTGGTAGAATTAATTAAATCTTCGGTAGTTTCGGCCAAGCCATCACACTCTCTTTGGATATGATGTTCGTATAATTTTCTCTCTCACAGCCAGTTTTGACTCCAAATTGCATGGAGAAAATAGTTACACATTTTCAATTCTGAAGATTCTGTGTCCAACACTGCTAGATTTTGATTAAACAAAAAGAGCTGGTCAATTTTTTTGCCTTAAGTTTTGAAACTAAACTTTGATTGCATAATGAATGCGTAATTGTTAAAAGTTTTACTGTTTACTTCTACTGAATTGTAAAGCCATCATCAGCCTAATTAAAATGGTCTCCTTCTCTTAGCAAACCACTTATTGCGTAGAATGATTCCAAACAGGCCTTGATTTCCAAATGTATCTATTGACACATTAATGTTAAGAGGCCTAAATTAAAATGTCAACAGTTACTGACCTGACGCTTTAGCAGTAATGCTTTTTAAAAGGTCTATTATCTGTGTACTTCCCCAGAAGTACACAGATAATATGAGTCACGTTGTGCATTAAGGCACATTTGAGAGGGAGCTCAGTGTTCTGCCTCAACTAATGCAAAGCTTTATTTCTTCTATATAAAACCCAAGCGAACACTTAATCAAATATGGACCTGAGGTGTTTTTAGTAGGGAATATGTAAAAATCTGGGGTTGGGACACTAATAAAGCTGTGCAGCATAGCAGAATTTCAGGGTACACAAGTTACAAAGACAAAGACACTATATTATAGTATAATAAATTGCATGCTGTGTAATTCCTTGGCTGATTTCATATGAATAGCAGATTATGACCAGCCAAGGTATCGTTAATTAACCTATCAAATTCAAATTTAAATGCATTATCTCCAATAAGAGGTTGGATTGCTTAGGTGGTACTAAGATATTGTTTTATGTCCAGAATATCATATTTTATATTACTTCCAAGTATCTTCCATTAATTGACTCATAGCTACAAAATGGAGTTTTATTTCAAGAGGCAATATCCAGTACCTCGATAATTCCACCTTAAATAGAAGAGATTTATAAGGGCTTGTCAGTTGTGGACATTATTGAGTACTTTACAGAAGTCATCAGATCATTGTAGTAAAGTTGTGTATATTTGCTGGAGAAAAGTGGATGAGGATAAAAGAAGGAGCACAAAAGGCTTAAATATACTTCACCTGATTGGCTGAACACGTATACAATTTTGATTCTATTAAGGTAAGGACAAGGAGTTAAATTAATCCAACTGAGCCGCATTAGAGGGCAAAGCCTGTTTGGTTTTAATATAATAAATTGTACCTCTCTGTCTTCCTCCCCAGGTAATGTGTTCGTGGTGAGTTTGGCATTTGCTGACCTTGTGGTAGCGTTCTACCCGTACCCACTGGTTCTCTACGCCCTCTTCCATGATGGATGGGCGCTGGGAAACACTCAGTGCATGGTGAGACCTCATCATCCTACAACTACCAGTAGTTACCGTATATACTTGAGTATAAGCTGAGTTTTTTGTTGTTTTTTTTTTAACCAAATTTCACAATGCAAATCAGGGGTTGGCTTATACATGAGCAATTCAAATCAGATGCCAGAGAACAAAATTTCCAGGGGTAGAAATACTACCCATTACCACTACCCATGGAAAATAGTTTAAGTCATACCTTAGAATGATGTATTTCCTGACTAAACATCTTATTCAGCACATTTTGCGGCAGCCAGTAAGCCATGATCTGTCAGTTACAGTAATCAGCTGCTGAAATAAATATCATGTTTACCGGATACGTGGATTATTTTCAGAAAATCAGAGGAATACTATGACAATATCCAGAAAAACAGGTAATTTGCTAAACAAATAAACTGATAGAACAACATCAGGGGGTCGGCTGAGTGAATTCCAAAACGCTGTATGGAGGAATGTCCAGCACATAGACAGGCCCGCATCAACTCAGGTTCAGGATAATTACCGAAAACACGTAATGAGTGAGATTCTTAACAAACAAAACAAAAAAAAAACCTCACCATAATTACACAGCTAAATAAGCGCCGTCATAATTATAGCTCATTTGTAAAGCTTTCCTTACCTTCATCAATGTGATTCAGACAAGGAAGAGGAGTCCGGAAAACTTAATGTTAGCTAATGTAATTTACGGTAATCAGCTGTTTACCGATACTGGTACGTGGATTATTTTCAGAAAATTGTAGGAATACTATGACAATTCTCAGAAAAAACAGGTAATTTGCTAAACAAATAAACTGATGGAACAACATCAGGGGGTCGGCTTATATGCAGGTTTCTTTAAAAATCTAAATTTGCAGGTCAAAATCGGGGGTCGGCTTATAGTCGAGATTGGCTTATAGTCGAGTATATATGGTAGTCTGCATCTCAGGGAAAATGCTTTTGGGCAATTCTACAGGTTGCTACTTATGTTGAATGCCAACATTCAATTCCAAAATAAAGAAAGTAGTGTGATATTTGTGTAGCACATGGAAAAGCTGTAGGGATGAGGTTGGGATGCTTGGACTCAGTGACCGGAGACCTGAAGTCACCAATGGGTTAACTTTGGGATATTAGGGATCTGGACGTACAAGTCCCATTCATTTTCTCTGTAGACAATCTTGACAGGTAGAGGATTTCCAAGGCTCAGATACACAAGAAACTTCTCTAGTACAAAGAAAATGGCTATTAGTCAACCAGTTTGTGGGTGGAAAGAAGTAATTTCCAGTAAGGAAGTTGAAATAAAGTTTGAAAACATGGCCGTAATATAACTTTATAATAGTCTACATTACCTAGGAGACGCCAATGTTTCTATGTTGAAAAATACTGTTGGTATCATTAGAAAAAAGTTTACGTGACTTGTGATCTGTGGCCCCACCCACTTTGGCGAGTGGTTTCCTGCTGACACTGATGAAATACACCTCTCTCTCTCTGTAAAGGTCAGCGGTTTCCTCATGGGACTGAGCGTCATCGGTTCCATTTTTAACATCACCGGCATCGCAGTGAACCGGTACTGCTACATCTGTCACTCCTTCTCCTACAGTCGGCTGTACAGCTATCGCAACACTCTGCTGTTCGTCGCCTTAATCTGGCTGCTCACCATAGTGGCCATCGTCCCAAATTTTTTCGTGGGGTCCCTACGTTACGATCCGCGAGTCTACTCCTGTACCTTCGCCCAGAACGTCAGCAGCTCGTACACGATGGCCGTAGTGGTGGTTCATTTCCTGGTTCCCATCGCCGTGGTTACTTTCTGTTACCTGCGCATCTGGGTTCTTGTGATTCAGGTCAGTCTTCTGCTTTAATTTCTAGCCACAATTGTTTATATATTTACAAGTAATTCATCACACTTAAATTCTCCCCCTACTTTGAACCAGCGATGTAGAAATGATAGTCTTTAAAAGTTTTTTAAGAGGTTGACCTTTAATTATCGCCTTTTTAGACGAGGTAAGGTAATTTTTAAATGCCAGCTTACACTGACAAAGACATCATCCCATCATGAAACCACACTTTTTGACCCTTAACATTGGAGCTTCACAGAGAAACTGAACACCAAATGATGAATCATCTTTTGAAGTTTCAGTCAGCGACTGATTATCACCTGAGAGATCATATTTGACAGACAGCCTGATCGATGGGTGTGTTTGTTTGTGTGTGTTTGTGTCTCTCGTTGCCTGTTTTGTACAACCGTGAAATAGAGAGAACGACAGAGAGACTCTGGAGGGGAGTAATCCATCTAACAATCTGTTTTCATCACGTTCAGGTACGCCATAAAGTGAAGACCGATGAGAGCCCTCGCCTCAGACCCAGTGACTTACGGAATTTCATCACCATGTTTGTGGTCTTTGTGTTGTTTGCTATTTGCTGGGCTCCTCTTAACTTGATTGGCTTGGCCGTGGCCATAGATCCCTCTCGTGTGGCTCCACATATCCCTGAGTGGCTTTTCGTGGTCAGCTACTTCATGGCCTATTTCAACAGCTGTCTGAACGCCATCATCTACGGCTTGCTCAACAGGAATTTCAGGAACGAGTACAAACGCATCGTCACTTCTGTTTGGGTAACTCGGCTTTTTGTGACAGAGACTTCGCGAGCTGCCACGGAGGGAAGGAGCATGAGGAGCAAGCAGTCACCACACCTTCCGCTCAACAACAACGAGTCAGTCAGGGATCACATAAATAACGAATGAAATCTAAACTCTGAAAAACAGATTGGTGAACCTGTGAAATGCTACTTCCTGTTTTTATGTGACATACAGATTGCTGTATGGATTAAGAGTCGAAACTGGAATACATGGTTTGGTTCTCTACTGGCTGTAAACTGTCAGTACAGAGAGCAGGTAAACATTATTATTTACCCACAGATTTGTATAATTATTACTGCGTTCTTGCAAGTTTTCTTATTTCTACTCATTTGTAACAGATGATACATTTTCTAGATGCTACAGCCACGGAGAACTGAGCCATGCATTGAGCCATGCAGCTAAATAATCTGAATGTTGCATTCATATTATGTAATATCTTAAAAGGTTTTGCTGCTGCATTCACTCTCGGAAAACTGGGTTACCACTGATAAACATGCGTGCACCTCTTCTCAGCATCTTCTAAAACCTCAAACTTCTGACTTGCCTCACCTGAAGAGCAGCAGAGGAGGAGATAACGCCAGTTTGTCTGTTTCTGTACCAGCTTGTATAACAGTCGTCTGATGGAATTTGACTGGTGACAGCAACCTGGTCAGAAGAGGTCTGAACCTCATCAGTAGCAAAGAAACAAAAACATGTAAAGATCTGCAGAATTTAATGAGCTCAGGGTTTTAAAGGACCATACTGGTGGTTTTGGATGTTTGAGCCCAATAAATACAATCTGCATACAGCCAGTCCCCAATTTACAAACAACCCATACTTACGAACTGACCGCCATAAAGCCTATTAATTAAAAATTTGAGTTACATACAATGATTCGTAATAATGAACGGCGCACTACTTTACAATGCCTCTNTAAAAATTTGAGTTACATACAATGATTCGTAATAATGAACGGCGCACTACTTTACAATGCCTCTTCTGACGTGCAAGATATCAATAGGAGCGAGAGTAAGTGTTAACTTTCATTTTTTTTTATATCCCCACATACACACATTATTATGTTTACGATGTTTTAGGATATCTGTAAGTGTTTCTTTAATGTTTCTTGTGCATAGAAAGGTAAAATATATACGTTACATACGCAACTTACGGAAAAGTTCCAACTTACGAACAGCCGTGGGAATGGAACTCGTTCGTAACCCGGAGACTGCCTGTACACGATATGTTACTGACAGCTAGGGGTGTCATGATATACCGATATTGACGATACTGTGATATTAAAAAATGAAATATTGATAATGTGTTAATACACATATGATAATATTGTGTAAATAATCCAGTGCCGCTTAAATCATTTCTTTCCACACACACACACACACACACATAACGTGACTTGACCTTGTGACGCAGTAACTAGCTAGCTAGCTAGCTACTATCACAGCGTGTGGCTCCTCCTGCCACGCAAAATCATGTCAAACGAAAGCGAGATGCTCTACCCTAATCCCCCCAAAAAAGTTAGCTCGCCAGTTGGGAGTTTTTTAGATTCAGTAAAAAAAAGACAGGGTGCTGGTAGACGCCCCAGTCTGCAGGAAATATCCATCAACAGGAACCACCAACCTGTTCACCCACCTTCACCTCCATCATCCTACAGATTTCACCATGGTACAGAGAGGAAGTAGCAGTTAGCTTGCTAGCCTTGAAACGGGAAATGTTACATTAAGATTTTAGTTGTGTTGTTATAGCTACGTTATCGCTTGACAGTATTTTCTCTCTCCTGGTTATTTGTTAGGCAGCGTGCATGCTTGACTTCCTTCATAAAAACATGTCATAGACAGAGAATGTGAAAAATGGAACGAGGAAAAAATTACGTAAGGACAAGGACAAAGTCAGCGGACATTAATTCACAGTGTATTAGAGTGGTTAGTTGTCAGCCTGTGGTCTCACACACAAACTCTTTGTCTGTTGCTCCCCGTAAGTAATTTTGTTTCAGTTGACATTGTATTGATGGCAGATGTTCGGCCTTGTGGATTGTTTTTTTATCAGTTCATCTGGTTTCCTTTACACCATCCATTAAGTGTAACTGCTCTTTTTGTAGCTTTTGTAATTACAGACTCTCTCCACCTCCCTACACTCCTATTTTGAGTGTAATTCATTTGCCAAAAAAGAGACAAAAACACACAACATACAAAGTTAAAGATGAATTTGACTGATTGCATGATTATTATTATTTCAAATTTTCTATAGATATTGCGATAATATCATTATCGTGAATTCTTTTGGCCATGATAATCGTGTAATAAAAATCTGATATTGTGACAGCATAACCATTTTCCAAAACATACTACTGGAACGGTAAATATTAGAATTGTTTTTCCTAAATTGGGAACATTCCAGTTGTTATTAAAATTATCTTGTAGAGATTTGAAATGTGCTTGAGATAAGTAATCCATCACAACGAACACTTTTATTAAATTTTTTGTTGAAGTAACTTTATGCAACTGATCCAAAGCAGACCTGCATGGAAGAAAATGCATGTCTCCGTCAGGGACTATTGTCCTTGGAGAAAAGTGAAGAAAAATGTATTTAGTAGTGGTAATATTTATTAGGCTTAAACATGCAAAACCACTGGTATGGTCCTTAATGATGATAATGGAT
Source organism: Lucifuga dentata (assembly GCA_014773175.1). NCBI lineage: Eukaryota > Metazoa > Chordata > Actinopteri > Ophidiiformes > Bythitidae > Lucifuga > Lucifuga dentata. The sequence goes on from VXCM01004293.1 coordinate 36,719, forward strand.
GATTCAAAGGAAAGGGTAATGAAAACCAGCATTGACTTTTATTTAAAACTGTCTTTTGATTTGTAAAGTCTTAGAACAAATCTTGCATGTGATGTAGCAGGTGGAGGATTCCTACTTATATTCTGCTGTATTCACAGTTGTGCATGTCGTTTCAACTTAGCGTAGCCACCATTTTTGCATTTTGCACTCCCAACATATAGTTACACATGTCGAGCCATTCTTGATATTACAGTATGTTTCACCAGAGGTACAGAATTATTTTTTTTATGTTGAGTCATAAATCTGCATTAATCAATACTTTGATATTAATTAATTGATATTAGAATCGAATGACCTTCAGCTTGTTTTAGCTCATTATTTTTTATTTTCTAGCCTTCATATTAATACTTAACCCCAGATATAAAACCAGCCATTTCCAGCATTATGATCAAAGGAGAAACATAAAATTCTGTAAAAAATGACCTGTAATTTATATGATCATAAAATTATGGTTTGGGCCTTTAAAGAAGAGCATGAGGAGCCTATCAGGTTAAAGTTCATTTGACTGACTGGAAAAAAAATCAATACACTGTATGTCCAGGCAGAAGTATGGCCAAGTCACTGTTTTGCGAGAGAAGGAAGTTTCAAGTCTTAGAACTCAAGACCCAAGTCAACACAGACAAGTCATAAGTCAAGGCTGACAAATCCAAATCAAGTCACAAATCTTAAACTTTGAGTTTTGAGTCCTTAACAATTCAAATGTAATGCCTAGGTGAAAAAAAAATTATGGTCAATTTACACAAACTGTGGATGCTTTTTATCATTTTAATTTCTGACTTTATATATATTGAATTTGCTGCAAATACACATAGACATGACTATAAAACTTATTCGTAGTCCTTGGTTTGGGGAAGATATCGAGTCCTTCTGAGCCAAAACGCTTTAGCCAAAGTTAAGTCTTTTTATGTCTCAAATCAACAAATCAACAAGTCGAGTCCAAACCGCTGCCTTCAGGTGCTGCTGTTTTTCCTCTGACACACTAAAATGGAGTTACGGTGCAATAAGCAGTTGCTCATTTCATCAAAGAGCCAAATGCGACAGCACACCCACAGTCTCTGCTATGCAATTTAGAATACAGCGGCCGATGCTCACAACGCCATCAAAACCCGTGCAGCTCAAAACCATCCGTTAGAACAGTTTAACTGAGATGCTTTTTACATCTGAACATGCATATGACACCTGACATCATCCACGCTTATGACTCTCCAGGCCAGCAACAAAAAAAATAACAAGATTCATACCAGTTCAGGGTCGTGAGAAAGGAAATGAGAAGCTGCTGAAGAAATGTTCTGAATGTAAAGAGGAGCCGTACAGAATGAACTGTAGTGTCACGGTTTCCTCTGTCTTCTACTACATCATGCACAGTTGCTATTTTTCAGGTTTCCACTGGGGAATCTTATGCAGTGGTGATTGTTATTCATAATTTTCAAATATTTACACTATATTATAATTTATATGTATATTTTGTGGCTTATAATGTGACAAAAAAAAAAAAAAACTAACAAAATTACAGGTTGAAGGTATTGTTAGAAGTTGAACTGTAACTTGATCATATTTAATTTGAGCTGTGTATTGTTTAAATGTGTCATATCTGTATTTCCATCTCAGGGTGCCTATCTAACATGTTTGGTGTTGTACAGTATTCAGAAATGTTTGCCGTCTGTAAGCTGCCATAAATAAGGGAGACTGAAGACTCTTCAAAGGGATCTTTTGTAAGTTAGTGTTAGTGTGGTTTTTAATTGTGGTACGTTGTTAATGAAAATTTATTCAAAACTGTGTTTTTTAATCAATAACACTGCACATTTACTGTATATTTTCAGATTGTTCTGAACTTCCCTTCTCCCATTTACGCTACTACAGAGCTAAAGTACATCTAAAACACCCTCAGAAATTGGTGTATGCTGGTATGTAAAAATCCAACACTGCAAATATGTTTTTGGCGTTTGTGTTCTTGCCAAGAACAGCAAAATAAGCTCCTCGTTTTTGTTTAGCTGCATTTCAGGAATTTTCGTGTTCTTACGCAGAGTAAAATGTGCAAATCCGGGCATGCAAGCAGAGCGAAAGCCCTCTGCTCCACCAATCAACACACTTTTCCCTGACAACTCCTCCACTCTCCTCTCAGAAAAAATCCACCTCCAAAAACTGTTTCATATATTCATATATATGAAGCAGTATCAATGAGTAAATGGCTTATATATGGGAGTAGGCTGCATAATGTATGTTTCTAGGATGATAGCGATAGTTGGCTCCTGATCACACTCTAACTGTTGGAAGAACGTGCTCCATAATCCAATAATAATAGTATAATTTGCTCCATAATAATAGTAAAATTTGGCTCTTCTGCAAAGCAAAGGGCCAACAATGGTAACAATCTCCCCTTTTGTAGTATAAAGTAATAAAGGGGCTGTATATTCAGATTTCCATGTTCTTATTTTCATTTAGGGGTTCATGCAAAGACACACTGATCCACTTCTAAGCTTCCTTAGGCCAACCGGACCCCTCTGCTTCTGATTGGCCAGCTGCAACATGGTGAATGCTGGCCAAACACTCGTTCGCCAGCCTCGTACTTCATCGCTGTGTCTAATCAAACATGTTACATGTTGATGTAAGCATGTTACAAAAGTAAAAACCAATTAAAAATAAAGATTTCAGGGTAGTTCAGGACCTACTGTATGGGTTTGATTCACTGTTTGCATTTCTATAGGTGTCAGTGTCTTACCAGATATATTTCTATAGATGCCAACCTCAAGTTTTGACATTTTTACAATGTTCTACATACACTCCCTCTATGTTACACAACAAAAAAGAGGGAAAATAACAGGAAGTATAAGAAGTCCCCTTTAAAGGTCAGGGTACATGTGTGATCACTGCAAGTGGAGGAGGAATGTTTGGGAGTGAGGAGTGTCATTTCAGGGGTGGAGGAAGGTCAGAGAAAAGAAGCTTTTGTTGAAGATTTGAAATTGAGATAAATATAGAGTGACAGTGCTCTCCTGACAACACACTTTGGAAGGTCACTGCCATTAGGGAAGCAGAAGTGGCATGGAGGTCACTGCAGAGAAACAAGAGCCGAGCGGCAACCGAAACAACAAAAAGCACGAGGACAAACAACACAAACTTCTGCAGGGTGTTTTAGATGCACCTGGAGGAGCAAAGACTGACGTTTTAATCAAAGAAATGAACTTTAGACATGGTATACACATAATCCATGTAGTCATCACTCAGACCATTTAGAGTCCTTTAAGGTTTTATTTCATTAAAAACTACTGCCTTATAGTCAATACAATGGTGTCAAATTTAAAATACCACAGGAAGTGCCACATTTTCTGTTAAACAAATTCCAGCAGACCTTATTTACCTCCGAACGGATTCTTTTTTGTATCCAGGACAGTGATTCATGAAATGATTACTCTGCTCATGCAGACCTTGAGCAGGAGATTTAATTGCCTAAGCAGAAGAACAAGTATTAACTTTTTCAGTTCTGTATTTTAATTTTACATGACCTGCCAGCAAAATAATGTAATATGTTCATTTATGTTCCCTGTATCTCACCATGGGTTTAATTCTAGTCTTATTTTTCTGAGCATCCCAATATGAGTGGTTACCAGCTTAAAGGTAGAGTATTTTTCAACCCATATCATATTAAAATGTTGTCTCACGCAGGCTTTAGGGCTTAAATACAGGTATATTAAAAAACAAATAAACATAATTTTGAGTTCAACAGTGGGAAGTTGCCAGTATGGTTTATATGTCTTATATTATCTGCTGAAAATGGTCAGGACCATTGTATTATCAGGTTTTAAGAGATTCATGATACAAATTTCTATGTTTTTATGTTCATTTATTGGTCTATTTTGAGGCCAAATTTTTAATGTTTAAAAAAAAAAAAAAGATCTTTGCTGTATTTAGGTACTGTCTCTTTAAGGTGCCCTTCCAAAAAGCTGGCTGTGCTCTGATTGGCCAGCTGCATTCAGCCTGAATCTGAATGATCAGATAACATACAGTATTTCTTTGTCACGATAAATGACACTAATATTTAAAAAAAAAAAGTGGAACCTGTCAGTCTTGTTAGGAAAATAAATAAGTCTGTTAGACAAAGAAATATCTGGAGGGAGTAAATGTCAGCAGATGTTCTGCTGACAAATGAAAAGAATTAAGTTTAAAAAAAATAAAAAAAAAAAAAAGNAAAAAAAAAAAAAAGGAATTGTGTGCTTTTCATGCAGAGGGAATCTGTGGGTTTAGCGGTTTCATTAGTGCAAATCTTCATCAAAGAAGAAACTCTTCGATATTTCATCCTGAAAAATCTGTGTTGCTATGAACGTCCTTTTTCTTTTCTTTTACCTCCGATACTTTGTTTGATAGAGATATTTTATTTATACCCAGGGGATAATAGGGGATTATAGGCTCTAAACTGATATTTTGGTGGCTCTCACAGAACACTGAATGGCTCCAAGACAGCCAGCAGTGCATCTCTAAGTATAGTTTGCGCTTTTCTGTGGGAAAATGGGGGTTTAGGAATGATTGAGGAGAACAAAGGCTGGAAATGCAACAACCTTTTGCTTCTGGATGTTGCCAAAATCAGTCAAACCTCATAGAGATTATGCTTTTTTGACCTTCTTTTAAGCACACACAGACATGGCTGACAATGCTGTGAGCTTCCTGTTTTTGAAGGAGATTTGTTGGAATAAGCTGAGCGAAAAGCTGCAGCAGAGTGAGCAGTTTCTCATGTAGCTGCACTGAATCGCTGCACTGTTTGTTTTTACAAGTGGTGGCAAATGACATTTTAATTCAGGTCCAAGTTAATTATGTACAATTATGAGGTAAGAAGTGAAGGTGTAAATAAAGATTTTGCTCCAACATATCAAACAAGGAAATAAAGTGCGAAAAGAGTCACTTGTTTGTTCACGGGAAAGGAAAGCTGAGGTCTGCATGTGATAGTATTTATTCTGACTGCAGTATTCAATGCAGTGATGGCCAAGTTTCTGCATTTAAATCCTCTTTCATCCACCACAAGCTGGAGTTCCTCCATAAAGAGCTGTTCCTCCATAAAGGCAACTATAAATGCTTCATTTTATTTTATTTATTACATTTCATTTAGACTCACTGACCCTGCCTTTTATTACTGGAAACCTCAGATAACACAAGGCATTTCCCATATTCTAGAATGAAGTGCAAGAATGTAGGCCAATAAACCAACACTGCATTAATATAAGTTCACATCATTTGCCAACAAAGCTTTAATAAAATTAGAAACAGAGTTTTTCTTCATAGCTGTAAATGCTATACAGAAACCCACTAATGCATTCTCCCCGTCACACCACAACCAGATCAGACTTACATCTGTAAAAATCTGACAAAACTAATTTTTTGTAATGGCACTGACAATGACATGACAATGATATTGATGACTGAGTACTGAAATTGTTATGTTCTTGCATAACCCCATGTCATTATAGGGTTATGCAATAGCATAACATCAACTGACAGATAAACACAGAAAAGGATGCAAGACTGATCAAATTATGTGCATAAAGATAAAAATAATACAAGCCCAGGGAACATAACTGAATGCAATTGCATTATGCTGGCATCGGAACACAATGTCAAATCCACAGACAAGGTGAAATGTAGTTCCAGCAAATAGTATGCACCTTAGTTGCGAACCCATGTATATGTCTGTGAACTGTGAATATGGAAAGATTATTGAAACAGCTGTTTAATAAGATTATTTGCAAAGCACAAATCTTTGCCATATGATACATACATATATATATATATACATACACACACACACACACACACACACACACACACACACACACACACACATACAGTGATGAATTATTTTCTCCATCTGGGTAGTGTCTGTTTGCCTGCAGCCTGGATTAAATACTTTGGGAAATGGTGCACAGGCATTTGGGTCCATTCTGACATATTAGTGTCTCATAATTCCAGCAGTGGTACATAAACAAACTGGATGTGGGGCTCACAACTGAAGTCATATGTGAAAAAAAAAAAAAAAAAGGATTCTAGTATTAATAATGGATATTGTGAAAAGAAATGTTGTAACGTTTTCTTGATATTCTGGTGCAAGTGAGTCACCAAATTAAATGAGATGATTAAAAAAAAGTCAAAACATGAATGACCAAACTGCTTTTGAATTCCCGTGTCTTTCCTCGTCTTCTGTCAGAGGCTGGGTGGATGTTCACACTCCTCAGTTCAATGTTATCAAATGTTCTGTGATAAGAATTCTCTAGGGTGACATTTACGCTGCCACGTACAAGCAGCCTGGTCCAGATCTTTTGCTCACATGTGGCACATATTGGACATGCATTAAAAAAAAGCACAAGATAAAATATTCTCATATCTGTTTTGGGCCACATGAGTATGTGAGAATGAATTAGCTCTGTATCAGATATCTGCTGATGTGACTGTGATCTACACTGAAGAAACTGGGATTATATTGGTCCCTCCTGTAGGAGAAGAAGTGGGAATGGTATCTTTTGGAGTTGAGGGGGATGAAGAGGTAAGTTGGGCTACATTAGGCCTCCCTGCTGTGGTTCTTAATGATCTCAAGATATTTTTATCAGGAGTTGGTGGAGCCCAACAAGGAATTCTGGATTTATATTCTTCAGGCGAACATGAATTTGATGGTTTGTTAATGTCATCCTGTGTCTGCTTAATTTGAAAATAGCCCAGTTCTTTGCAAACAAAATATTCATGACAACTTGATAAGGTGCTGATATGTCAGGACTATGTCATTCAGTTTGTTTTGGAGTTCATCTTGCCAAAAATTGACTAATGCAGCTTTAATCCAACTGTAATCACCAATCTGCCTTCACAAATTATGACGACTTTTCATTTGTCAGAGTAATCATAATCTCTTTGAACAGTTTCTCACACTGATTTCTACATGATGCATTGATTTCATTTTACAGTACCATCACATCATCACATCACCTACACACTTCCCTTCCCTCCTTCCTCTGACAACTGCTGTCAGGTTATTTTCTGATTTAAAAAAAAAAAGACCTGCAAAATAGAATAGGACAGATGGGATTTTGGCAGCTAGGATTTGGTGAAATTGCTGGAAGTGATCTAATAAGGGACCGGTAATAAGGGTTATGATTAAGTAAGGGGACGATAGGAGAAATTAGAAATTGCATGATGAATAATTATAGGAGATGATATCGAATGGGAGAAATTGGCTCGTTCCAATAATCAATTTGATGCACACGCCACTGCAAGTAGACCATGGAAGGTGTGGGGTGTGTAAACGGAAAATTGGAAGACATTAGGGAAATGGAACAATCAATTTCAAGGCAGAGATTAGATTTTACAAGCATGCTGCTGTTATTGCACAGTCTAAATGATTTTCTTATGCAAAACTTTTTCCACATCGAAGCTTTCAATAAAATAATCGTTTCTGGGGACTATATGATAACTAATTAAAAAAAAATCTCACTAGGAATTTTGTGCTGATATATTCCATCATCCTTGTTAAGTCTTCACACATCAAATCTTTTCATTAAAACCATTATGCAGCGCAAGGTGACAGGAATAAAATCTCATCAGTGCCACCACAGATGAAGTCAAAGGCTCTTAAGTATAATAATTTTGTTCTTCAACTCATAATTGCTCCATTTCCACCAAGTGGAGTGCCCGTTGAAAATGTGCCTGTTCAGACCGGGCCGGATTTTGTGGTGTGCGCCGCAGCCTGCCTTTAGTGCCTGTGGAGCGTATCCTGCCATATGGACTACTTTTTACCATCACAGCTCAATTCAAGAACCGCTCATCCAAACAACTTCACACACAACACTGCACGTCCTTGGAGCAATAAACCTGCCGAATATCAACTTTATACAGTGCCAGGTTCTAGAGATATTGATGCCACAGACAGAGATTTCTGGCTTTCTAGTTAAGTTTATGGTTAAGATGTGTCCATGAAGCACATGCTCCAGGATTTGGTATGTTTGTTCAAAACATACCAAAGCCAAATTTTTAATATTTTAATAATTGGTGCCTCTTAAGTGAGGTGAAAGTCCATGACTACAAAAACTGGATTAACATGAGGGAATTCATCTGTAGATAATTAAGGTTTTTAATAATAATAATAATAATAATAATAATAATAATAATAATACAAAGACAAAGACTGTTGCATTGAATGCTCAACCCACACACGACAACCCTTTATTCTAAAATGCACAGTCGGTTCTCCACTAAACTTTTTTGCATACCAAGCCCACAGCTGAGAGAGAGAGAGAGAGAGAGAGAGAGAGAGAGAGAGAGAGAGAGAGAGNAGAGAGAGAGAGAGAAAGAGAGAGAGCGGGGGGTCCTGCAAAGTGCATATCTTTCTTTCGTCATTTTTGTCTCGCTGACTGCCTCTTGTCTCTCCATCCGTCTCGAGAGACGGATGGAGAGATTCATTTCAGTTTCCCATTTCAATTCATTACAGTTGAAGCCAGCCGGCTTCAATATGCAAGTATGTGTGTGTGTGTGTTTGTGCGCTACTATAGCGCTACTATTGCGAAAACAAAAAATAAATAAATATGCAATAAGCAAGAAATTTCCTTTGTAAAGTTGGATTGCCTAAGTCTGGCAATATTAGACAGTCTGAATCTGCATTGAGGAAAAGGNCCTTTGTAAAGTTGGATTGCCTAAGTCTGGCAATATTAGACAGTCTGAATCTGCATTGAGGAAAAGGTGCAGTAGGCCTACCTGTTCCTGTAGCCTGCCATTAGTACCTGACTCCTGCGGAGCTTATTCTGTTGCATCTGAAGCGTATCCTGCCGCTGCATCTGGAGCGTATCCTGCCATGTGCAGACTACTTTTTACTGGCACACCTGAATTGAAGAACTGCTCATCCAAACAACTTCATACGTCCATCTACGTTCATACTGCACCTCCTTGGGTCCTGAGCATTATACCTGCTGAATTTCAACTTCATACAGTGCCGGGTTCTAGAGATATTGGTGCCACAGACAGACAGAAAAACTGTAATTATACAGTACTAAAAGTTAAATATCAAACCAATAACAAATCAACAAAGTGCTTTAGAAGAAGACATTACAGAATAATTTCAAATGTGCCATGATTTAATTATCTCGTTCACACACATTAGTCAGGTGGACACATGTTGTTTTTTTCACAAATGTCACCAACCAGACTCTGTATTTTTCTTATTCCAATAAGACAGACTTCATCCAGGCTTATCCAGTTCTGACAAAGTATGCATTCTAAGAAAGTCGAAGACTTCAAAGCTCTTGACTATGAGTTTTGCCTGATCCATCTCACAACTTCTGTGTTTGCTGCCAACAATGCCAATTTCAGCCGTTTTACCACTTCAACCACTTCTCAGCTGGCAGAAGTAAAGAAGCTGTAAAGAACCAAAGAAGCCTGAAGAGTGTTGATAGCTGCCAAGACCTGCACCACCAGCCGGTGGTTGTCATGACAACAGATGATGAAGACACTAACCCTCTCTGTAACTAACTCGACAGCCCCAAACAACAGAAATGGTGAAGCGGCAAAGCTTCCAGGGATGATTATGTAATGCATTTTATTTCCTCCTCAGTCAGTAACTGCAGGTCATAAACTGGAATCTCTTAAAACTTAAAAAGTGTTTCTTAAAAATTGATCACATGATAAAGCCAATCACAACTGGGCAAATATTATTCTTATTGTGCTTTTATGTTGACATTTATTTAATTTGATGATAGACTATCAATAGACTGATCTGATACTTTATCAGTAAGTTGGTGTTTGAACTAACAAAGCAATGATTCATTCAATTTCTGAATTTGGGAGGTTTTCTGCACAGAGGACGTCAAGGGGCATTGCAGGGATTTACAATCATTAGCAAGGACGGTCTGGTTTTAACACTGATAGAGAAGTTTTTGTGTGTGTGTGTGTGTGTGTGTGTGTGTGTGTGTGTGTGTACACACAGGTTTTCAGCTCTGAAGTTCACTTAAACAACTGCTTTTCCTCCAGTCTGTTCTTCTGATCGACTATTTGTTAGTGTTTCAAGATAAAGTAAGCTGCCTTAATGAACTTCCACTACAATGGTATCTAAACTTCTAAGTGAATAAAGTGCAACTTAATATCGTGCTAAAGAAACCTTGTTTTTGCTGACCTCTTGGAGCTTACAGCACACTGTAACATCACTTTTTGGGTATGTTCAGGTGCAGCAAATGAGACTCCTCTGTTCACACCCAGCAGAGATGCAACAAGTTTTCAGCAAGAAGAAGAAAAAAGCAACAGCAACACTTTAAAGCTTGGTGTGATGTCACGGTGTACTAAACGCACCACAGTACAATCTGCAGCAAGGTGACAACTTCAACCACGAAAATCCAAGTTTTCAAACACTGGATGACCAGATTTAAGTAAGTTTAATCGGGACAATATATACAAGCCACATATATGTTAGGTTACAGACAATTCCCAAAAAACTTTATTTTAGTCTTCCTTTTTTTTTTTTTTAATCCCCAAATCTTTCAAAATCGAATGTCCAGGTGATACATCCACCTTAAAATTAAATGTTCGCCTTCTAACACTTATAATGATCGTAGAAGGGATGCTCATTTTAATTTTTCATTAAAAGCCGTCTTCCCCTCGGACTATATTTTCTGGTGTAGACATACATGTGCAGCTCCGTGTTGGATCAGTTAAATGAAGTTACTTTGATTAAAAAAACCTAACAGGCATAGAGTTCGCTGTAATGGATTATGTATCTCAAGCGATTCTCTACAAGTTGATTTTAATAGCGTACTGGAATGAACTGAAGCCAATGGCAGTCGGGAAGGCAGGGAAAAAAATTCTAAAATTTACCACTGAAATACAGTAAATTTGGGAAATTATTGTCAGAAACGTAACATGTATGTGAAAGTTCTCGATGTCCTGCAAAGGTTCCTTGTTCCTGAAAGAGTTCCTGTGGTGCAAAAGCATCTCATCCATTTATGTTAGACTCTAAATTCATGTGCTGAAACTTTGGTAAGTCTATTTCTACTTTTTCAAAGCCATTTTCAGGGTATTTTCTTGTGATTGAGTAAAAAGTTGAGAGAGCAAAAAGTTGATTGAGTATATGTTTTTTTTGAGGCCCTGGAGACAAACAGATCTGGTCTTGTTGGCCAATGTTGTACCATGCTGCCTTGTTGGCTACGTGAAAGCTAGCATTTCCCTGATGGTACGCTCAAAAAGTGTAACATTTCTTGGCTGTGCATTATACCACATGTTGATCTGGTCTGGATTAGCCCGAGCTGCTTTTTACTTGCCAAACAAGTGGCTGTAATTTCCTAGAGTAGCTGAGGGATGTGCTGGGGTCTAATGACAGTCATTTAGCGATTTAACTGGCAAAAAAAAGGTGGATAAAGCTAATTCTAATTCATTGACAAGTTCATAATGAGTTGCAGCCGTTTGCCTTATTGGTTGGAGCGCTGTGTTTGCTTCCCTGGCTACTTACCCAGGTAACAGATGGAAATACCAGCTCTTAAGTCTCCATTTCTTACAGTTGAAAACAGCTCATCATTCACCATTTTGACACATTTTCATTATTGTTTTTTTAAGAAATGCATCAGACACCCTGCTGCATTTTCCTTTTTTGCTAAATTTCCTGTTTGTTACTGGCTCCTTCTCTGATTTCACCATTGTGCTCAATGATGTTGAGTGTTTTGAATGGCTCAGCATGAACAATGATGCATCAACAAATTACTTTGGAGCAACTTCTCAAAGCACAAACCGCTTCCGCTCATTCAGATCCGATCGTGCATGAGTCACACCGCTAAATGTGAAAGTCCTCAAATTGGTTAATTTGCCCTGAAAGTTAATTAGGCCTGTTGTCTGATTAGTTAGACTCATGTAAGGCGTTCCACACAGCGATATTGACAGAGGTCAGACCTGTGTGGTCTTAATCACTGGTTAACTCTCAACAATCAAAACAGAAACCCACATAACATACAACAACATATGACAACTTCTGCGATCAAGCAGTTTAGTTGCCAAATGTGCCAGAAAGAAGCTGGCGGGATCACAGGAAGCCAAGGTTAAAAAAAAAAAAAAAAAAAAAAAAAAAAAGGTCCTTCAGTTTTCCTGCTCTACAATTTTCTTTTTATTTTTCAAAATTTCTGCGCCTTCAGAAAAATAAATGAGAAACATGGATTAAAGAAAAGTGGGAAATGTGCAGTTTATGATGATTCTGGAAAACTTTCTGGAAAATTTTCTTTTCATTTTTCAAAATTTCTGCACCTTCAGAAAAATAAATGAGAAACATGGATTAAAGAAAAGTGGGAAATGTGCAGTTTATGATGATTCTGGAAAACTTTCTGGAAAATTTTCTTTTCATTTTTCAAAATTTCTGCACCTTCAGAAAAATAAATGAGAAACATGGATTAAAGAAAAGTGGGAAATGTGCAGTTTATGATGATTCTGGAAAACTTCACAAAAGGTCAGAGGGATAAAGTTGGAGAGGTAATTTTGACACCCAATGGAGTGTTTCCAGTAAAGAGAAAAATATACTGTTCTGTGAAACATCCTGCCATTCTATAAATCCAAGATAGTTTATGCTCCAATACCTCTACCTCTCTCTCTCCTTTCATCTTACATTGTCAGGAAATGTGATTCCAATGTCTTTTTTTATACACTTTACTTTTTTTTTTTGACATATCATCATAAAATGACCACAGAGACGAGTAACCCTCCATTTATTTTTGCAAGGCTTTTCCATTTTATTTATTTATTTTCTCTCTATACTTTTGGGTTTTATTCATCTTATTCTAATATTTTATGGCCTGTCATGTTCTGTTTCTCCTATTTTATCTTATTCTGACTTTTTTTTTTTTTTTTTNTTTTTTTTTTTTTTTTTAGGTGCATGCATTTGTCTCTATGTTATCCATGGTCTGTTTTTCATCATTTTGATTTTATCTGACTCTTTTTTGTGTCAATCCATGACACTGGGAAGCACTTCAAGTTTTATGCTTGTAAGAAAAGTGCTATAAATAAAATATGATTGACCGATGATTATGTTGAAAGGCATTCCTGTAAAAACTCTTATTTGAGCATCCCAAGAATACCATAAACCATAAATGATTGTCAAATCAACACCCCTGACAGAACACTAAAGGTACCATAAGTAATATTTATTAAAGGACTGTAGCATGAAATTGCACACAGCACTGGATTTAAAGGCTTTTTATGTTCTGCACAATCATTCCTCCTCCTCTGTTTTACTCTGTTTCAGAACATTGTGTTGTGTTATTTGTAATTTATCTACCTAATTCATGGAAGGGGATTATGATCACATCAAAAACATTATATTGGTTCTCAGATTGATGTCATAAAATCAACATTTTGATAATAATATAAGCTAAAACGAGCAATCAACACAACAAGCAACACAACAAACCCTGCTTCATCAGGGTTTACAGGTGTCACATCACAAACTGAATATAAAGAGGAGTCAGGATTACCAAGGTGTAGGTATTCAAGCAATGAAGGTCAAAATAGAAATGCCTCATCTAGAATCACTGCACAGACATGTAAAACACGTAGATATATAGATTAATGCTAAAAACTACCTGCAAACCACCTAAATACATAGAAAGAAGAGCTTATTAGAAGTGAAAATAAAAATTTTAAAAGGGGTGTTAGAGAGGTCCTAGTAAGAAAAAAAGAGAGGAATCATAAAGTTATGAAATCAAAAACATAATATTTTCTGGGAGTCTTTTAATATGTTACCTTTCCTACTCGGCTTTTGGGGGATTCTATGGAGATAAGTGATGCAAATAAGTCTCTGTTATAATGCATTCAAATCAGATAATATCTGAATTGAAGCTGTAATATTCGTGTTTTGTTTTTTGATTTCATTTTAATGTATAAACTTTTTTACAGTGTCAATAATAACTGCTAGAGGAAATCCTATGGACTAATGCTGCAATATATCCCTTTTTTTTTTTAATCCCATAACCTTAATTTTTAATTTAAAAAGAAAATCTCATAGAACATACGTATAGTTTAGTGCAAAAACCACAAAAACAAACTGCTAAAACAATTTAAGATTAAACAAATAATAAACCAGGCATCGGAAATTGCTCAGGGCCCACCTACTGGACTGCCAGTTTGCATCCTAATATGATAAAAAATATATTATTTTGAAGTTAACAGACACAGACACAAATGGTTTATTGATTTATCTTTGATTTGATAACTTCTATACTGAAGCATAGTACTCTGTCTTTGTTGTATTACATATAAAAATTACTGTCATTTCATCTATATGTCATATTTCTGTGTAATCTGTCTCTGTGATGTAATTCTAGATGCAGCATTTCTATCTTAACCTTAGGGGTGGAATACCTACACCTGTAACCTCTCGTTATCAATCTATTTTATGCGTTTTTAAACTCTCAGGAAATTAATTTGTTGAAATTTTGGTTTTATCATAATAAATACAGATGTTTCAGAGCTAAAAGAGTGTGGTGGCTCAAGTGCTGTGGAAAGATTTTCTAAAAGGGTGAAGTTCACATTCTGCATCAGACCTTCTGCTTATGCTGTCTGCAGATACATTTATGACTCATATTTCTGGCTTCCATTCTGTTCCTCAGGCATTTTAATGTGTCCTACATATTGTACATACATGTAAGGAAAGCTCTGTCTTGCATGAATGAATATTACTTCTGGAGCTTTCCATGACAGAGATAAAAGCAGCTATGAGGAACATTCATGCAGAAATCATAATTACATAACATTCGCGATTACACAATTGTACAAAAAGACAGAGAGAGAGATGAAGCATACATATGTATCTTGTTATGGTGTGACTGCTAATCTACTCTAGATGTTTTTGTTCTTAGTAAAGGAAAACTCTTTGAACACTCCCTTATAATGAGTCCATTTTTCAGTGTTGAACCTCTTTGGTAAGCTAAAGCTGATTGGAAGCCAGACGCTGCTACGCTCTCTGATTACTGATTGCTGGCTCAAACAGTACATATCCATAATTCATTGTGCTGAACAAATTTTGGATGCAAAGGCATTTACGACAGCTTTTCAAGCTGTGGCATTGTTTGGTTGGTCTGTGCATCCATCCAAAACTGTGGTTTGGAGCGAAATATAGCAACTTTTGTCGTGTTGTTATGGAATTTGATTTGGATATTTCATGGTCTCCAGAGGACGAGCCCTAATGATTTTGAGTCCTTTGACTTTTCGCCTTGTGCCAACATCAGATGAAAATTTACTTTGAATGTTCAGCCATTCATGCCACTGAGGATGACACGTTGCGAGATGTTCTGAGAGAGTAGCAGCAATGCTAAATTCCCTGTATTTGGAAGAGAGAGAGAGAGAGAGAGAGAGAGAGAGAGAGAGTGACAGTAGGAGGCAGAGAGCGAAAGTCAGAGAAAGAAATGGAGAGAAAGACAGGCCAATCAGACAGAGAAAGACTGATATAGAAATCGAGAGACAGAGAGAGAGAGAGAGAGAGAGAGAGAGAGAGAGAGACAGTAGGAGACAGAGCGAAAGTCAGAGAAAGAAATGGAGAAATGGAGAGAAAGACACAGACCAGTCAGACAGAGACTAATATAGAAATCGAGAGAGAGAGAGAGAGAGAGAGAGCAAAAGTCAGAGAAAGAAATGGAAAGATGGAGAGAAAGAGACAAAGAGAGACAGAAAGACTGATATAGAAATCGAGAGGGAGAGAGAGAGGGAGACAAAGAGACAGACAAAGGAAGGGAAACAGATAGATGTATAGCAAGGCAGATAGATCAGGCAGACAAACACAGACAGAAAGAGACTGAGAGAGAGAAACAGAGAAAGACAGACATACTAATCAGACTGACAGAGACAAATACACTACAGGCCAGAAGTTTGAGGCCACCCCCAGATTAATTAAAAAAACAAACAAACCAAAAAAAAAATCATCAATACACTGTTTGTTTTATAATTTATTGCACAGAAAATGACAAAAAAAAAAATACATAAAATAAATGTNCTGTTTGTTTTATAATTTATTGCACAGAAAATGACAAAAAAAAAAATACATAAAATAAATGTAACTAATTAGTTTTCAACCAGAATTTGTCAACATCAAAGCACTTTGAAGGCTCAGACTTTGGTTTGGTCAAAGTAACCCCCTCTGGCCAAGTCAGAATTCTCAAAACCTTTTGCTTCTCTTTTGAATGGATGTAATTTTGGCATCATTTTGATGAATGTTTTGAATCGATGTCCTGTTGAAGAATGAAATTTTGACCAATAATTCCTAAATTGGATGAAATCACGTGTCTTTGAAGGATGGAATGGTAATTCTCTTTCTTCATAATTCCTTTAACTTGGNCCCCCCCCCCCCCATGTTTTACATACAGAGCAGCAGCATGAACAGACTATGTGGCAAATTAATCCAAAATGATGTGGGAGAAGGCAGACAGCAGGAACAGAATGTTAAAACACATCAGCGGGGAGTTGGAACACAACAGGAGTGCTGCACTAATACAAACTGATGCCTTCATGAAAAATCATTTCTTAAGTAACAGTGGCTACGTAATGTGCTCTTGTTGGCTAATTCTTCTTGAAAACTAATTAATTACATTTATTTTATATATTTTTGTCATTTCCTGTGCAATAAATTGTAAAACAGAGTATTGATGATTTTTGTAAAAATCTGGGGTGGCCTCAAACTTCTGGCCTGTCATGTAAACACACAGATAAAGAAAGAGATAGACAGAAATCAAAAATCCATGTACAAGTAACAGAAAAAAAAGAAGCATATTTTTTAAAATTTGGGAAAATGAGGCCAAAAAAAAAAAAAAAAAAAAGCCATAAGTAGATGAGAAATTAAATATACTGAGCTCGGTTTAGTTATCAAAAACTAACTAAAGAGAAAATTCTAATAATCAGAAAGAAAATACAGAGAGAGAAATATCTAAGAATCATAGCGATCCTAGCTTAGTGTGGAGCACGTGGTTAGCTGGGTCCTTTATTCGGGGGGACAGCTAGATCACGCCTTTCTGGAACAGCAGCACTGAATACATTGGGGACAGCAGGGAGACGACATGCTCCTGTCACGCTAAGACTTATCACATGATGCTCCAGGGGATTCTAAAAAAACACAGCCATAAATTACAGAATCTCAGCAGAGGAAGGAAGTTGGTAATGTACATCAGGATTTTCAGTGGATCTACCACAGCATCTGCACTAATCTGTGTTGTAAAGAACTAGGGTTTGGTCATTTCTTCCATCTGAATGTTTGCAATGCAGCATTGCAAAATATGGCAATATGCAAATGATGTTCAATTTTACATGACATCTTATGTAAAGAATATGTAATAGAAAATGAATGACAAATCTGATAGGACACAAATTAATTTTATGTCTCAACTAAGGACATTATATAGTTGTTGATAAGCAGGTTTATAGATAAACATATATAAATACATTTATATTTATGTGTATTTTAAGAACCACAATCTTAAGAATAGTATGTGGGGTAAATGTAATACTGTATGTGATGTAATGCAGGAATTACTCTAAACACTTTGAATAGCAGGACAATCTGTGTTTTACTCATATTTACACATCAAATCACAGCGATTGGACCAGTTACAGTTAAATGTTGCTGCCAAATAGGCTTGCAGTTTGTACTGAGCCTGTTGAAATATAGTCAGTTGAAAATTAATGTCATCCATCTCTTGACCTTTCAAGAATTTGTTCTGCATTTCAGCTCACTTTTCTTCCAAACAGGTCTCTATGCTGCCAAGGAATATTCAGAATTTTCACAGAAAATGCAACTCGCATTTAAATATCCCGCTGCAGCCTCCTCTGTGTTTTTCAAAATCATGAAGCTAAATTGCAACAGAATTTTTACTTTACAACTACTGGCATAGTAGAATCATATGAAATGATCACATACAACCTCTGAATCACATGAGGTAATATTAGTCCTGTATAATATAATAAAAATAAATCTACTGCCACTATCATTGCAAGACATGTTTTCAGTCATCTGAACTCACCTACTTTTACTATAAGGATGAAAATTCCATTTAAAGTCATCCATCCATCCAGCTCGAAATTATGACATAACATCAGAACCAGTTACATAAAACTGCAGCTTCAAAGTTAATGATATCTGACAGAAAGGGTTATTAACCAATGCACTAAAACCTCTCATATTTAGAGTAGTAATAAATGATTTAAGTATCCATCGGTCAGAGTTTAAGTAGAGATAATCATCATGACTAATAGAGAGATGAACCTGAAATAAGCCACAAGGATAATGACTCTGGTCTCAGTGTGACTCTGCAATGCTCTGCTGCAATTCCCTGTCCACTTACTTAAAGGAGCATCCCAGCAATCATGCATGTTTGAGCCCAATATATACAATATATTACTGACAATCGTTTCCCAAAATATACTAGCAAATTAAAAAAAAAAAAAATTCTACCTTCTAGACTGCCATTGGTTCATTCCAGTACGCTATTAAAATCAACTTGTACAGTTGAAACATGCTTGAGATACATAATCCATCATAGCAAACATTATGTTTTTTGTCAAAGTGATTTTATTTACCATATATACTTGAGTACAAGCTGAGTTTTTTTTTTTTTTTTTTTTGCCAAATTTTACAATGCAAATGGGGGTCGGCTTATACACGAGCAATTCAAATCGGATCCCAGAGAACAAAATTTCCGGGGGTAGAAATACTACCCATTACCACTATCCACGGAAAATAGTTTAAATCATACCTTAGAATGATGTATTTCCTGACTAAACATCTTATTCAGCACATTTTGCAGCAGCCAGTAAGCTGTGATCCATCATTTACAGTAATCAGCTGCTGAAATAAATATCATGTTTACCGGTACGTGGATTATTTTCAGAAAATCAGAGGAATACTATGACAATACCCGGAAAAACAGGTAATTTGTTAAATAAATTGATGGAACAACATCAGAGGGTCGGCTCAGGGAATTCCAAAACTCCGTATGGAGGAATGTCCAGCACATAGACAGACCCACATCGACTCAGGTACAGGATAATTACTGGAAACACGTAATGGGTAAGATTCCTAACAAAAATTTAAAAAACAAAAACAAAAAAAACACCATAATTACACAGCTAAATAAGCTCATAATTATAGCTCATTTGTAAAGCTTTCCTTACCTTCATCAATGCGATTCAGATGAGGAAAAGGAGTCTGGAAAACTTAATGTGAGCTAATGTCACTTACAGTAATCAGCTGTTTACCGGTACCGGTACTTGGATTATTTTCAGAAAATCACAGAATACTATGACAATTCTCAGAAAAAAACAGGTAATTTGCTAAACAAATAAATTGATGGAACAACATCAGGGGGTCGGCTTATGTGCGGGTTTCTTTAAAAATGTAAATTTGCAGGTCAAAATCGGGGGTCATCTTATAGTCGAGTATATAAGGTAACTGATCCAACATGGAGCTGCATGGAAGACAATGTATGTCTCCGCCAGGAAATATAGTCCCAGGAAAGACAGCTTTTACTGAGAAATTGAAATGACCGTGCCTTCTACAATTGTACATAAGTGTTAGAAGGTGAAACGCTGAAATTTAAGGTGTACATGTGTCACCTGAATATTTGATTTTGAAAGATTATAGGATTTGAAATAATAACAGGAAACCTAAATTATGGTTTTATGTTTTGGAAATTGGTTGTCAGTAACCTAAAGTGTGTAGCGGATGTGTGGGGATTATAGACTTTGTCCTATAGCAAGCAGCATTTTGAAGGTTTTGTATTTTGTTTACCATGTAAATTGCTTAATGAAATATTCTGCTTTGCACGGTTGATAAAACAAGACAGAGGCTTTCTGGTAAAATCAATATGAAAACATTAATAATGACATACGACGCTGTTTCCTGCATATACATCACACACACCAGCATGCTCACAAGACTCCATGCTTGTTTGCATATGAAATGTAACAGTAAACAAGTAAGATAAAAATATACAATCCCCAACAGCCTGCACAGCTTTTTCATGTTTCTGTTTTTCTGTCTGCACACATATTTGAGAAAAATATGTCTCCCAATAAGAATTTCTTTTTCTTTTCAAATATTTTACTTCAATTAAAGGATATATTTTTGTCAATATTCTGAATGAAAGATCAAGAGGATAAACAATAAAGACATTTTTTTTTCACAGCCCATTCTGCTTTTATTCACCAAAGGGTGCCAATACTAGCGGAGGCCTCTGTGACTGGTTTGCTCTCCTCTTCTCAGTTATCACTTTGCTAAAACACAGGCTGTGGCTATTGATGTTAAAACAGTCTGAATACAATCCACTGTACATCCAGAGATGATCAAACATAACTAACACCCAGCAGGAGCCAATATGGTCTTACAAATGCTGGCTGTATGGCTGGATTGGATTGGATTTGATGGGAAAAGCAGGAGGAGTGTTGTTTATTTGTCCCCTGCCTGCACAGGCACACTTTTCAGCTATGAAGAAGTAGATTAATGTTTGTTTGTTTGTTTATTTTTTGTCATTACTCCAGTTAAGTAATGGACATTAATGCATCTTCCTCGGCTATTCTTGACCCACATTGCAGAATCTTGTGGTCTTATGATATATGGAACGCCAAATGCACCAAAATTAAATAAATAAAAATGACATTGTGAAATAAATAACTTAAGCAAAAATCATTTTTATCATGAAATCTTATTTCACAACACTTTTATTTCATAATGCCCCATTTTTAAGTCTCTTTTTTATTTCACAACACCGTTTTTATTTCATAATGACAAAATGCCCCATTTTCAAAAGTGTCTTTTTTATTTCATATCACCGTATTTCATAATGGCACATTTCATGATGAGACTTCATCACGAGATTTGAGGGCCAGTAGACGTGGCCTTGCGCTGATCGTTTGTTCCTGGTTCCAGACAAGGCAGAGAAATTCAAGTGAAAACTTTCTACTACAACTATTAAACTGTCGCCAAATTAAGTTTTGAGTTTTTTTTNAAATTCAAGTGAAAACTTTCTACTACAACTATTAAACTGTCGCCAAATTAAGTTTTGAGTTTTTTTTTTCATGCGAGAAAGTAGCTACTTATAATTAGAATATACAGTATGATCGACTGATTAAAATAATGCCGTCTTAAAAATTGGTTTGGTTTCTCTTCTCTCTCTCTCTAACACACAAATCAGGTGTTAAATTCTAATATTTGTTCATTTATTTGAAACAACAGAAACTTTCTATGTAAAGTTAAATTATTATTTTGCCTGGTTAGTGTGTAGTGTTAATTACAGTTTACTGTTATCACCATGGTAACGGGGATGACTGGTCAGTGGAGAAGCTGCTCACTGCTGGGAGCCTGTAGCGGAGCTTCTTGTCTCCGAAAACATTGAAACCAATTTTTAATTCAGCATTACTTTAATCAGTCGACCATATATTTGAATTCTAAGCAGCTACTTTCTCACGTGAAAAAACCTCAAAACTGAATTTGGTGAGAGTTTAATCATTGTAGTAGAACTTTGTCTGCCTTCGCTGACTACTGTCTGGAACCCGGAACAACGGAGCTGTGTAAGGCCACGCCCACTGGCCTCAAATCTCGTCATGAAATCTCGTCATGAAATAAGACATATTGAAATACGGTGATATGAAATAAAAGAGACACTTGAAAAACGGGGCATTATGAAATAAAAGTATTATTATGAAATAAAAACAGTGTTGTGAAATAAAGAGAGACTTAAAAATTGGGCATTATGAAATAAAAGTGTTATTATGAAATAAGATTTCACAATAAAAATGATTTTTGCATAGAGTTATTTCATAACGTCGTTTTTATTTATTTAATTTTGGCACCTTTGGCATTCCATAATGACAAGTTAGCAAAATGTAAAAATGTTGGCCAAGGCAATATCACAGCAGTGTCTCTGTGTATGTGTGGAAGCTTGTGTGTGTGTGTGAATGCATGAAGAATCGTGCCTGAGCATCTGGAAGCATTATTAACTTGATACGCAAAGCTGCTGTCGCTACGGGGCCTCCCACAGGATTAATGATATAAATCAAAAAAGCAGTTCCACACTGATCTCTGTGGTAAACTTATTGAGACATATTTGACTGTAATCAACAGCTGACAGTCACAGGCTTTGGACGCAGGAAGGAGATTTATAAGAGAAAGGAGCCAAGAGTTTGAGCCTGAGGTTCTTATCTGTTTGGATAGCGTTTCCTCGCTGTATGAAATCTCAATCTCTGGGGATTTACAAGGAAGCAAGGAACCTAGAAACAGCAAATCGTTCAGTACTACAAAACAGTTCTATACTACAAACTCCAGGACTTAAGATACAGATTTTCATGTTCTTATTTTCATTTATTGCTCTAATGTAAAAACAATTTGGTGCCCACTGAGTGAAAACAGGACATTTTAGTTATTGTGTCTTTAAAGAACCATACTGGTGATTTTGCACATTTGAGCTCAAGAAATACTACCTGCATACATGTTATACCATTTCCCAAAACATAAAATCTTATTTTAGCCTTCTTATTAGTTTGCCAAATCCCCCGATCTGTCAAACTCAAACACTCAGGTGATGCACCCACCTTAAAATTCAATGTTTAGCCTGCTAACACTTACACATGACTGCAGAAGTCACAGTTGCTTTTAATTTCTCTGTAAAAGCCATCTTTTCCTGGAACTATATTCTCTGGTGGACATAATTTTCTGTTGGATCAGTTAAATTATGTAACTTTGACAAAAAAATTTTATGTATGTTGTGTTCAGTGTGATGATTACTTATCTCAAGCACATTTCAAGTCTCTACAAGTTGATTTTAATAGCGTACTGGAATGAGCTGCACAGAATGGCAATCAGAAGGGGTAGGAAAAACAAATCTAAAATCTCCAGTAGTACCGTATATTTTGGAAAATGGTTTGCAGTAATGTAACCTGTATGTGGGCTGTATTTATTAGGCTCAAACATGCAAAATCATACAGTAGGTATGGTCCTTTAAGATCCATTCCTCAAAAGCCTTTTCAGTTTTGATTGGCCAGCTGCATCAAGCCTGAGCTGACACTGCAAAAGTTAGATAATGGCCAAATGCTAGTTTTGTTTTCAGGGGAGCATCTAACCAGGTGTGTAGGCAGGTAAATTTAAATGTGTTAACATGATTATGTCAACATAATCATGTTATGTTTGTAGAAGGAAATTTGATTTAGGAGTCAGTTTGCACATACAACACTGAAACAGATGTGTATCTCAGTAGCTGCTAATTTCTTTCAATTTAAGAAAATGTGTCAAGAAAGAATATTTGGCCGTTATGAATATGAGAAATGTTAAGCTGTCTGATGGATAGTATATTTATTNAAAGAATATTTGGCCGTTATGAATATGAGAAATGTTAAGCTGTCTGATGGATAGTATATTTATTTTCATCGTTTGTCTTTTGGTTGTGATTAAATTATTTGATTAAACAGTTAATGTAGTAAAGGGCTTTGTTCTTCTTCCTGCTCCTTTCGTTCATGGAATGTGTGTATATGCTAGGGGTTGTTATTTTGTATGTGTGTATGAATGCATGAACGAAAGAAATGAAATGAAATGAAATGAAATGAAATGAAGTAAAGGGCTAATCAAAATAAAGCTTTCAGCATGTTTCAGGAACTCTGAGTTCCTCCAGTTTTGACTCTGACAATGTTCAACACACACTCACTGCTGTATTACACTAACAAAATGTGGAAAAAATAACAAAATATGTCCCCATTTAAACCTTCTCCTGAAGTCACACCCAGAATCTGGGTCATCACATAACAGATTTCTTTGGCAAGATAAACTAGTCTTTAAATAAACAACAGTAACATGACAGTAACCTGTCATGTTACTGTCATGTTACATGACATGTTACTGTCATGTTACAGAAATGACAGTAACCTGTCATTTCTGTTGGAGAAATAAATGAGTGTGTTAGACAAAGAGATCTTGAGAGAGTAAATGCCTGCAGATGTTCAAAATAAAAAGAATTAAGAAAATAAAGAGAATTGTGTGCTTTTCATGCAGACAGTCTGTTGTCTTGGTTTCATAATCACAAAATGTTTTAGATCAAAATGGAAACACTAAAATATTTGTGCGCTCAAAGTGCTGTGTTACCATGAAATTCATCTTTATTCACTCTATATACTTTGTTTGGTAGAGATATTTTATTTATGGCCAGGGGATAATAGGGGATTATAGGCTCTAAGCTGACATTTCAATGGCATTCTTAGAGCACTGAATGGCTCTGAAACAGCCCCAACAGGCATCTCTAAGCATGGTTTGAGCTTTTCCGTGGGAAAAGGGGGTTCAGGGATGATTGAGAGAACAAAGAATAGATAGGGTGCATTCCAAGTTTTTATTTGATCACTCCTCACTCCTCCATCCTCGCGTGACCCGGAAACCAATTTGGTCCGCCATCTTTAAGGATGTTCCAAAATGCTTATTTCTGTTCTGAGGATGGAGGAGCGAGGATGGAGGAAGCTCTCAGGAGGAGACGTGAGCGAGGAAACTAAGATGTCCTACGCGGAAGCCTGTTACCTGACAGCCACGCCCCTTCATTTTAAGTAGATTTCTGATTGGACAGATCTGCTACAGTTGATCCGATACACTACATTTTAATATAACCGCATGAGTTTCATCAAACATGCAAAAAGAAAAATAACAGCAACATCTCAGGTGTAAAATTACCCTGATTATTTGTTTCATTTTTTCTGATTGATCATCTGTTTAAAACGACTGGATGTGTGTTTGAGCAGTGCCAAGAAGAAAAAGAAACATAAAACAATAAAACAACCCTTATATGTCACAACCAGCTGATTGATCTTTCCAACAAAATCCAATGAAAAGTTCACAAACGCTGCTGATAAACATATATATTTTAACTCTGAGCAGTGAAACACACTTAAAAATGTGATGATATAAGGTCAGATTGTTCTGCATGTTTGTCAAACTGTTCATGTTAATGATTACAGTAATAATCAGAGGAGAATATTTCATTATTTTATTATCTTGTAGAAACTGAAACACAGCAGCTTCAGCTTCGCTCTTGTGTCCTTGCGTCTTCAGTAGCAGGACTAAGATGCAAGGAAATGACATAGGGAAAAGTGGAAACAAAATAAGAACTAGGAATGCACCAATAGACAGTGTAGTGAAGAAGGGAAGGAATCGTAAATAAAATGAGGTTTAGAATTAGTTTCTATCCTCTTCCTTATGGTGTTGGGCCAACTATTCAGACAATCAATGCCTTGCCTGCCTAGCCCCTCTGTGACCTTGGTAATCAATCCATCCAGTTCCAACACTTATCCAGGTCCAGACTGCAGAGGCAACAGACTAAGCGAAACAGCCCGGGCATCTCATCTCCCTGTCCACATCCTCTTCCTGTTGGGTCCTGAGGTGCTCCCAGGCCAGATGGGATGTATAATCCCACCCAACGTATTCTCAGTTTGGCCCATGGTGTCCTCCTTGTTGGAAATCCCTGGAATGCCTCCTGATCACATATCTGAGCCATCTCAGCTGGCTCTTGTCAATGTGAAAGCAACGGACCTACTTGGAGCTCCATTCTGATGTCTAAGCCCCCTGGAGAAACTAATTTTGGCTGCTTGTTAGGGTTGGACGATATAAACGATATAAAGTTGTATCACGATATAAAAAAATCTTTGATATAAAAATGAAGACATTAATATAATATCGATAGAAGATAGTGCTTGAGTACAGGAAGTTAATGACGGGTCAAACAGTCAATAGCGTGTCAGAGCTGGAACAAACTAGCCAATCAGGTGGCAGTGTCATAATAAGAGCCCGCCCACTTCCTCAAAGCAGCATCTTGCTAAACGCCGGTGAACATAGTGGTGGTGATATCTGAGCGAAAGTCAGACAAAGATGTCAGAAAGCGATGAAACTCCAGAGGAAAAAAANGTGGTGATATCTGAGCGAAAGTCAGACAAAGATGTCAGAAAGCGATGAAACTCCAGAGGAAAAAAACAATCTAATGATGACTTAGAAAGGAAAACAGTGCTAACGAAGCACGGCTGTACAACAAACTTATTTTATCGTCTGCCGCTTTACGTGTCACACAGCGGTTACTTCAAACCCGTCCCCCAGGACAAGCAGCAAAGCTCTCAGAGGTAACACTCTTTTTTCATTTTCCGTTTTCCAATTCCAAAATGAAAACAGAAAAACAGTTCTTTTTTCATTTTCCGTTTCCCCATTCCAAAACGAAAATCAATTGGCCATTATGTACACGGACCCAAACTACTATACAGTCTGCTTTTTCTGCTGCGGAACCATACGAAGGAAAAAACAAAGACACGAGGACATCACACGTGCTGTAGCTTTCTTTATTGGAAAACATATGATGCCAATGCAGACTGCTGAAAAAGAGGGATTTTTCAGTTCATTTTCAGTTGGTTACTTTTTATTTTCAGAACANCAGACTGCTGAAAAAGAGGGATTTTTCAGTTCATTTTCAGTTGGTTACTTTTTATTTTCAGAACATGCATAAATAAATTGTTAAAATAAATTTTAAATTGAAATGCAGCAGAATCTTTGCCATATCACGATATATATCGATATCATCAATATTTAAAAAAATATCGTGATAAAAAAAAATTTCATATGTCCAGCCCTACTGCTTGTATCTGCAATCTTATTTTTTCAGACAATGTACAGAACTCACGACCATAGGTGGGAGTTAGAATGCAGATCAACCTGGTAAATGAAGAGTCTTGCCTTTAGGGTCAGTTCGGTCATTCCGGTATGATGTCCTCATAACTGCGGACACACAACAAGCTGACTATTGATTCCAACTTGGCTCTCCAAATACAATATTTCCACAGACTGTGCCAGGTTGTCTTTGCTGGGTCAGTAGTTTTGATGACACTGATTACATTCTAGAACGCTTGGGTTCATATTGAGTAAGCATTTTATATATTTGGATGGACTGTGGACATGTTTGAAATGATAGATGTCTTTAAAAATGCAATCTGCTGCTATCAAACTGGTAAAAAGAAACTATTGATTTTCCCCTAAGGTTAACATGTTATACACTTGGAACAAATCACTGTGATGACAGTTTCTCAAAGTTCATACTTGGAGAAAGTTTGTTTTTGCTCAGAATTTGAAGTCACTTATTTATTGCTCTTTATACCCATCTATTCATTTTCAACATCCTGAACTTTTTCCCGGTTCAAGAGGTAAGAAGAAAACGGGACACAGAAAAGGAACATCTGATGAAAGGTGAAAAGGTAAAAGCAGTCACTGGAAATGTGTAATTTTTGAGGAGAGCCAGAAAGATAAGCATGACTTCTACTAAAATAAGGGCAGTACAAAAGATTCAGAAACCTTGTTCCTTAAATATGTCTGCCTGCCCTCCTGCCTCTCTCTTTAGCAGCATCTATAAGTGCTTGCTTTTTGTCGCTAGCGGCAGGGTCTAAGGCCGGCAATATGGGTCAGTGGGTCATTTGCTTTTTCTTTCAGTCTATTCAACAAATCAACAGCAAGAAATGTCAACAATTACTGCCAAGATTGATGTGAAATTTAGCATGGCCATCAGCAGCAGAAGATGGATGATCTCTAATAATTTTGGTCACTCCCTGAAGTTCTGTCTAGTATTTTTCTCTTGTCAAACCACATTTGAATTTACACTTTTTCCACATTTTCAAACACCTTAAATAATGCTCAAATAAAAACAAATGCAGACAAAAGAGCAACTGACGCACATCCTCACATTGCCTCTGTTGGTGTTAATGGGATTATTAAAAGTGGCACTGTGACCTGCATCTGACTGGAGTGTTACACAGATCTGACACCGCTTGGTTTGAAAGGTACACAAGTTTACTTAAATACTTTAAAGTTACTATGCAGACAGTGAAATAACCATGTAGGCCAAGATAATACTAGACTTTATCAGTGCATATACTTGCACACATGACTGGTGCTATTTGCATAATCGCTTGTGAGAATCTGGAGGATTAAAGGCTACATCCACTCGGGAGCAATGTTACCCCATTTCCAAAAACTTACACCAACAAGGCTATAATAACACAACATTAACACGTAAGCAAATACAATCGTCAGCCTCGCACAAATCCTCCAACCTTGCAGTCAGAATTTAACGCCGCTGTGAGCTAGTTTGCTAGTCTACGCCCCAAAACAAGTCCATTAGCTTATAGCTTGCATTGTCCATTGTCGTTTTTGTTGAGTTTCCTTCATCAAGTTCAATATCACATTCCTTCTCTCCAAACTATCAAGTTTTTTGGACAAAAAAGTTGGCATCAATGTTTTGTTTTGTTTTTTTTTTCTGGTCAAGCACCAGTCTTTTTGCGGCACAAACACACTTAACGGTTTGCAGTTTGGCTCCACCACCGGCCAGTGTCAAAATGAGGTACTGCATGTGAGGGGTGTTATGCAAAATGAATGGTATGGTACTTTAAGGTATTTCGGTGCCTCTTTCAGTCTAATATATTCAATTTTTATACACGTAACGTTACTGACAATTATTTTCCAAAGCATACTACTGGAACAGTGAATTCAAAATGTTTTTCCTACCTTCCAGATGCCATTGGTTTCAGTTCATTCTGGTACGCTATTAAAATCAACTTGTTGACACTTGAAACATTCTCATGAATAAGATGTACATTTGGGTTTTTTTTTTTGAAGTTTCGTAATTTTAGCATTTAAGCTATAAAAAGCACGGAGTGAATGTATGTCTCCATTGAGGAATATAGTCCCAAAAGAAGACCTACGTTTATCGAAAAATTTAAATGACCATGACTTCATAATTTTGCGTAACTATTAGCAGGTGAAACATGGATTTTTAAGGTGGGTGTATCATTTGAATATTTGATTTTGAAATATTAAGAGATTTTGCAAAATATCAGGAAAGCTGAAATACGGTTTAGCCTTTGGGAAATGATTGTCAGTAACCTTACATGTATGAAAATTTAATATATTAGGCTCAAACATGCAAAATGGGTGGTATGGTCCTTTAACTACTTCTGATTTTACTCAACAGTGTAAATAAATATGACAAGAACTGCAAGTGATTTTATAAATTTTTGGTAGACATTCATGTGCTTAAACGATGAAAGTTTCTGATGAACTTGATCAGCTTTTCTTTGAAACCTTCAGCCATTTTTTTTCCTGGTTGTCACTGTTGCTGTGATGCTGATGTCACTTGACAAAAGTTGACATGGCTACCCTCGTGACTTTTTTTTTTTTTTTNTTTTTTTTTTTTTTGTTTGTTTGTTTACACAGACTCTGCACAATCAAATCTTTGAATGAATGATGGATACACAAAGAAATTCTCATGACTGTGTCAAGTATCCGACCCTAATCATAAATTTCACTTTTCTTGATTTCAAATAAGCTCAGATACATAAATAACTGAATTAACATTTTGCCAAACAGAAATCCTTTAAAATTATGCAAAGTTATTGAAATCGCCTGCCATGTTGAGTCTAAAGTTAAAAATAATACCAACAAAAACAGCATGTCTAGCACAAAAGTGTCTCAGTAGCGTGTTGTTGGACAATATGTATAAAATGCTGAGACATCACACTTTGCCTCCAAAAATCACACTTGCTCGAAGAGATAACGACTATCCCCAAAGCAAAACTCGGAATGTGTAATGTGAGCTGTAGTCACTAAATCCCCTGTAGGTCAGCAAGCAAACACACACACACACACACACACATCCACCTACAGGCTTAAAACTTTTGTCTTTGGTGCAATCTCGTGCAAAAAAACAAAAAAAAAAACAAAAACAAAAACAGCAATTTGTTCCAGGTCACAGCAACATTCAGAATCCTTAGAGACTTTGAGATCAGGCATGACCTTGATGTGGAACTATTCGTGTGTGACAGCAGGTTCTACCCGCAGGTCACCAACACTTTCTTTCATTTTTGTTAAATCAATTAAAGTAAAAATCACAGCCAGACCACCAAAATCAGCTTCTCATTAATGAGAATAGAATGGAAGTGACCGGCAACCAAAATAAAGCTTATCAATCGGTTATCTTACATTTAGCTCTCAGCATTCCTAGACCGCTGAATGAGGTTGTCTCTGTGATTTTGTCAGAAATCCTCAAGATATTCCTCCCAGATAGTACAGATGTTGGAGCAAAGCAGTGAGAATCCCTCACACTTTCATAAAATGCCAGCAGAATATTGATGAAATCTCTCATTGGAAGGCAGCCACTCTTCTAAATCACATCTAAGTTATAAAGGTCATATACAGAACCTGACTGTAAAATTATCAATCATCTAAATACATTGGGGGATCTACAGGGAGTATTCATAATAAATGAAGGGAAGAACTCATTATAAGTGAAGGAGAGAGGGAAAGAATGAGAAGCAGACCAGCAATGTGGAAGCAGTGTTTCCTCTGATGAGCTAATGTAATGAGATAGTGGAAAATTATACTCTTGCCTTTAAAAACAAGAGGTTAAAGATATTTTTTCTTGTAATCTTTACTAAAATTCAAAAGAAAATCACAGTTTATTTGTATGATCTTTGCCAATTTTATGTAATTGGATATGCATGGATATACACAAGTGCATGTGTTCCAAAGCTGCAGACAAATGATTAAATCTTTTAAGCATTTTCCATTTTCAATGCAGAATATGGGAAATTATCAAATTTACCAAATTTACTCGTTATTTCTGTAATATATCCTTCTAAATATCAGAATTTAAAGAGAACATTTTTTTAAAGTTATTTTCCCCATTTCATTTTTTGTAGAATATAGTAAGGAGTATGTTTGAACATAATCAAAGCATCAAAACTTGAGGTTGATGCTAATAAAAATGCATCCAGAAAGATAAACCCATAGATCCCTGAAAGCTTCATTTTGATTGGTCCTTGAGTTCCAAGTAAAAAGCTAGCATGCGAGTGTTTGGCCAGCATCCGTTTCATTATCTGTGGGTGTTGCCTGCTCAGGTCCGACTCCGCTAGCCAATCCAAAGAGACCAGGGATTTGCTGAGGGGGCCTTAAAGAGACAGTACCTAAAATGACATGTTTTCACTCAGTCTGCATGCCAGAGAAGCAGCAGGGAAGAGTAGTAGTAGTAATTATGTGTGCAAATTAAAGAATTGCAAAGTTTTCAAAAAGATCCCTAAACGAAAATAAGAACACAAAAATCTGTATAACATGTCCTCATTAAATAATTAAAAATCTGTTTTGTTTTATGTCCCTCCTCAGACTTTGTTTTCATTATGACTGGAAAGCTTTAATTACCGTCACACAAGAGGAAAAATAATGCGGCAACTTGTGTAAACAAGATGCAAAATATGCATGCAATTTGCATTTCATCATGAATACATAAATTAATTTTAACTTTATTAATTCAGTGGTATCATGTACACCATGATTAATTAAAGTAATAAAAATGAAAATTTATGGTTCACCAACTTTATATTGGACTTTCAAAGTCCCATGCACACCACAAGCGATATGTGGGTTTTGTTTTGTAAAAATAGTTCACTGCATAGTACAGTGCACTCTGGAGGCAAATTCCAACAAGCATTTTGAGAGACAAGGAGCCAAAAGAGCATAAAATTTTCACTAAGCTTTTGTACAACATTCACAATGGAGCAAATGGAGACTGTTTCTACCCCAACATCAGGAAACAGCAGTGGACGAGGATTCAGCTTCCATTTTGGCAACAAATTTGCAGAGGTCTTTCATAGATGCGCTGGCCATCATATAAGCCTCCATCCAACATCAAAATATTTGCTGTGAAATTAAATCCTGCAGACTCTGATCAGAGGGAAAAATTTATGTATTAGTGCGGCAAGTTGTATTTTATTAAGCCACTATGCAAGGGAACGGCCTAATGAGCTCAGCGCGAGCGTGAAAACCTTTCTAGAAAAGTTCAGCTCTTGAAGCTTGAGCCACTAGAGGTCAAAACAGGGCTGGTGCTTGAATAATATCAAACAATTTAATTTTCAGATGAGATTTTTTTTTTTCCAGTCTTTCTTGAGAAAGTGAAAACAGAGTAAGAAAATAAGATGCTTGGGTTTTAATCTGTTTCACAAGATAAACTCTGACCAGCAGATGGAGCTGTAACAAAAAAATAGATATAATACAAACCATAGCTAAGAAATATATTGCAGGTGTTTGTAACCATGTATGTTGATCATTTTGGAATATCTGCACCTGCAGAAATATAGTTTTGTTCTTTGTTTAATAAATTTTTACCTGAACAGATACATAAATATAAATAAAAAAAATATGAAACTTTTTAATCATTTACATAGATGGAAGTCATTTACACTTAAAGGATCATACCATCCATTTTGCATGTTTGAGCGTAATTTATTCAATTTTTATACACATGAGGTTACTGACAATCATTTCCCAAAGGATAAAACCGTATTTCAGCTTTCCTGATATTTTGCAAAATCTCTTAATCTTTCAAAATCAAATATTCAAGCGATACACCCACCTTAAAAATCCATGTTTCGCCTGCTAATAGTTGTGCAAAATTTTGAAGTTATGGTCATTTAAATTTTTACATAAATTTGTGCAGGTCTTCTTCTGGGACTATATTCCCTGGTGGAGGCATAGGCATACATTCACTCCATGCTTTTTATTGCACTTAGACACTAAAATTACATAACTTAAAAAAAAAAAAAAAACTGAATACACAAGTTGTTCACGATGATGGATTACCTATCCCAAGAATGTTTCAAGTATCAACAAGTTGATTTTAATAGTGTACCAGAATGAACTGAAACCAGTGGTGGTCTGGAAGGTAGGAAAAACATTTATAATTCACCGTTCCAGTAGTATGCTTTGGGAAATGATTGTCAGTAACGTTAAGTGTATGAAAGTTTAATATATTAGGCTCAAACATACAAAATAGGTGGTATGGTCCTTTAAGGAATAATAATAGTTAAAGCTGTAAATATTTGGTGTAAAGAAAAGTTCAGAGTTGTTTCATTAATTATTATTTTTCAGTTCATTATTTATTTTTAAATTTATGCATCCCTTGTTTCTCCTGTTCATCTTTTTTTTTTTTTTTTGCCCATGAGTGGTGAAATCTCAAATCAGATCCACTCAGGCATCATTCTGATCAGACAGAAATGAAACTGCATCAGAGCTCTTCACCACAAACCATGTGACTCGCTCTGGCAGGCTGTGTAGCTTCCTGTGCAGCTAGGTCATCATGTTCTCTGTCTCTCACTCTAAACCCCACTCTTTGGGTTTTTGCTGAATCCCTCAGTGGAATCAGGCTGATTGATTGTAATGAGTTTTGGGGAGCTCAAACATGGCTGAAGCTGTCCAGAGGATCTACTTCTGTCTCCTGCTGCTCACCTCCATTACTCAAGGTAATCCTGGACCACATGTGCTGCTGCTCATATGATAGCAGAGATGAGATGCTGACCTACTGTGCATCGCCACCGGGCTGCCTCAGCTTTGATTTTTATCTCCCTGCATCCCCAGTGGAGTGATGCTTATAATATTGACTTCAGTGTCTGTGATTTGTCTGCACACTTTTCTAACTTCCAACATGTCTGATGTGCTTGACAGGGTTCCAGGACATAAAGGTGTTCCATGATAAAATAAAGGAAGCAGTAGTGGGTCAGAATGTCACGTTACCCTGCCTCGCTAAAAACAAGACAGGGTTCCAGATTATCAGTACTGAATGGAGCAAGAAAGACAAGATAACCACAAAGCTGGCTCTGTATGTGCAAGATCTTGGAATCAGCCGGTTCAGGCCTAATGTTAACATCCAGATCCAGAAAAATGATTCAGATAAGTTGGTGGGCTCCTATCTTCAGCTGCAGGAGGTGGACAAATCAGACAGCGGGGTCTATATTTGTGGCATTACAGCTTTTCCTCAGGGCTCCATCAGGAGAGAAACAGAGCTAAAGGTCAAAGGTAAGGGGAAAGAAGACTTTTTTGATTGATGCTTAGACAGAGATAAAAGTTAGAATTTCTTTCTTATTGCCCAATGAAAATATTTCATGTTACCTGACTGCATAAGAGCTGTCTGACTCTTAGATTTCTGCATTAATTAAATACTTATTTACTTTTTCAGAAGTAGAATTTTGAGTGAATACTGATTCCAACACTAATGTCTGCCTAACCTACGAACCTGTTCAGTGTTTTTAATCACTGCACATAATTATATTGCATAAAGGAGAAAACAAGAGTACATATTTGTCAAAACAACAGATAAATGAATTCAATTCTTTACATATGAGAAATCCAGGGTTTCTACAGGGAAGTTTTCCTTTTTCACTACAGAATACAGGCAACTAATCACCAAATTTACCAAAGTTACTCATTATTTCTGTAATACATACAAAATAATGGAATTTAGAGAGGGCACATCATGTTTTTGGTTATTTTCCTTCATTTTCATAGTGTAATTTAGAAGGCAGAAGATATGAGTTGAACTTTATCAAAGCATCAAAATTTGAGGTTGATGCTTATAAAAATGCATCCAGTAAGACAAGCCCCATAGGTAAACTTCCCCGATTTTGATTGATCCTTTACTTCCGTAACATGTTTAAGTCAACATGTAACATATATGCACTATAAAATACAAGGCCAGCAAGCGTCTGGCTAGCATCCGTGTTTCAGAATCTGTGAGTGTTGGCAGCTCAGGCCTGACTCAGGTGGCCAACAGAAGAGATCAGGGATTTGCTGAGGGGGGCTTTAAAAAAAAAAAAACATANTTTTTTTTTTTTTTTTTTTTGAAAATTAAAGAATTCTAAAGTTTTTAAAATACATCCATTCTCTTAATTAATTTTCCAATAAGTGTTTTGAAGGAGCGCATTGTGTTGCTGAATTTAAAGCCATCTTTTCTTTCTCTCAGATGTTCCTAAAGTTATGTGTGACATGAATAGCACCTTTGCGGTCAACGATGGAGAAAATGTCACCATTCACTGCACGCCACTCTCTGGTGCACAGTACAGGTGGACTCAGGTATGATTATACATGCAGAGATGATTGGTGTTTGACACCAAAAGCTACATTACAATGTTTTTTTTATAGGGAAGGTTTTTTTTGAGCTGTGTAATTTTGAGTTTTCCCCCACAGAATGAGAAGTTAGTCTCAAAGCATGAGTCTCTGGAGCTCTGCAAGGTGACTGATGCTGACACAGGCGTTTACACACTGACTGTCAGCACAGGAAACCAACGTTTTCACCAAGAGTTTAACATAACAGTGCTAACACGAACCACAAGCTTAGAGTCAGGTAAACCTCATCATTTCTTCTTGCTGTTTAACCATTACCTGAGGGCTGGATTAGACGCCCCGAGAGACTGACTCCTTAACAAATTTCAGTGGAGCAGAGAGCTGATAGTTCAGTTTGTTATTATACCATTGCTCATTAAATTTTGATTTTTAATTAGCTGGCCTGAAAGAAAGACTCAAAGGATTTTTGAGCTGGCATGTTATGAAAGTGAACTGTGATGGAGAATAAATTAGGAGCAACAAAAGTTTTTTGTTTTTGTTTTTTAAAAAAAGGGTAAAACTTTTAGTTTCTCAAATGAGACCTATTATAGTTTTTATTATTTTTCTTTTTTTTTTTTAGTGTAATATGAGTATTTGACATTGTCAAAGCTGCAAAACTGGA
The DNA here is from genome assembly GCA_014773175.1 of Lucifuga dentata. Classification (NCBI taxonomy): domain Eukaryota; kingdom Metazoa; phylum Chordata; class Actinopteri; order Ophidiiformes; family Bythitidae; genus Lucifuga; species Lucifuga dentata. The sequence goes on from VXCM01004293.1 coordinate 72,322, forward strand.
GGTTAACGCCTGTAGAAATCCATCCAAAAAGACAAACCTATAGGTCCTGCACCCAAAATGATCTCGAGACAATTTCCATTGTAAATCTATGGGCTAAAATCACCTTAGCTTAACCTTCTGGAGTCTCAAATCAATTTTGTAAGAAAATTCTTCATTTAAAAAAAAAAAAAAAAATTTAAAGCATTTAGCAAAAAAAAAGTTGTCAATTTTGTACTTGATTCAATAAGGTTCTAAAAAAAAAATGAAAGAAAGTCTCCAAAAATCAGTAAACATGCCAAAAGTGGTTTTAGACTCCAGAGGGTTAAGATGCATTTTAGAATCAGGTCCTCAAATGCTTTGATTTTGCTCAATCCTTTACTTCTGTAACATGTTGATATCATCATGTAAAGCTTGTTTTATGCTTGAAGCCTGAAGCATTAGAGCACACAAATTGACATTACATAGAAAGTTGTGCCTCGTCGCTTTGGGTGTCACCTGTATGCGCACATCACAGATTTTGTAACTATGCAGACACGAATGCTTCAAAAATGGAGGGGCTGCAGGTAGCAAAGGATGAAAAACGTAAAAAAAATAACTGCACACAGGTATAAAAGCTCCACACTTTTGCTCATCAAGTTTCTGTTGCCGCTCATGTCTGTAAGAACATCCGTGTGGAAAGCATAATTCAGCCCGAACACACCTGACTAAATATTAGCATGAGAGTGTTTGGACAGCACCTGGCTAGCCAATCAGAACAAAGAAGGCTTTTCGAGAGGAACCCTCGAAGAGACAGTATCTAAAGTGGCCTGTTTTTACTCAGTGGGCACCGTGGTGCTGCAGCAAGGGAGAGGAAAAATGGAACAATGTGGGTTTTTTTTTTTTTTTTTTTTACATATTAAAGTGTCCAAAATTTTCAAAATAGACCCTTAAATGAAAATAAAAGCATAGAAATCTGTATAATACATCCCCTTTAACTCTCCTGTGGGATTCTGGTGAACATTTCACTGTATTGTCAGACCCCACCAGTTACAGTCGTTCTTCTAAAAGCTAAAACGTCTACAAATAGTATGTTCCTCAGTCAGCTTGTTTCCCCTCAGAAAAACACAAAAACGTCACAGACATCAGCAGTCACTTCCTGCTCTTCATCCTCTGACTCCTGTCACATCAAAACATCGACAGAGCCAAAAAAGCTTCAACTGGAACTCTGATTCAACATCACGTAGAGTGAGAGCACATCCTGTTGGACAGATTGGAGTAGTGCACCTTAAATGATGTGACCTGTATGCCAAAGCTGCCTGCTCGTTTTTAGCTATATAGACATGATGCTTATTCATTTACAAAACTGTCACCTTATATGTCTACCCTTCTAAGAGCTGGAATGCTAACAGTCTTGGTGCACATTCACAAACAGACTTAAGCTCCATATTGTGCCAATTAGAAATGAATTGTGGTCTTGCAGTTTCCAGTATTACTGATCAGAGACAATGCACGTTGACAATATGCACCAAGCTTCAGCTAAGATTGACAAATTTTCAGCTGCAGAATGATAAAGTGGCTAAACCTGAAAATAATGCTAAATATCAGACCATTTCTGTGTGTTCACTTGCTTGTTTTGTTGCTTTCAGGTCTTGTTACAGCGTCGCCTCAATTTAATGTAACAGAAGGTCTACAAACTAGCATGTTTGCAGATAGCAGCTTCACCACTTCACCCGAGCATCCAACTACTGATACCAACGTCTCCTGGACCACGTTAACAGGCACTGAGATGATCACCGATACTCCAGATGCCTACAATGCTACAAACTTCACCCATAGAGAGATCAGCACCACCATCGGTTTACACACATCCCCAGTTGCTGACCAGTCAGGGTCCAGTCATCCCTCCTCTACAATCAGTAACGGTAGTTTAGTGTTTGAATCCACACAGGAGATGATCACTGATGAGAAAGAGAATGAGGCTTCAACATCGACGGTGCATCCTGAAAACAAATCCATCACCAGGCCGCAGGAGTCCAGCAGCACGCTGGGAAACGCAACCAAAAACTCTGAAAATCCTGCTACAACAGGAGTCAGCGTGGAAAGAGGTAATAATTACACCTCACAGGTCATTATTCAAGTAGTGAGTATTGACTGTCTATTAATTTGTTTTTATTAAGTGATTATCCCTTTAGTCAACAAAACATTAAAAAAAAATTAAAATGTGTGTTTAAATATTCCCAAAATAATGTTTAACATGTAACAAAAATGCCAAGTATTCAATTTATGATTCTTCAGCAAAGACCACACCACAGCAGTCGGTGATGAAAGGTTAAATGATGTCACAAGCGATGAATGCGTGGAAATGAAGGAAGATGCTTAATAGGCTGGATGTCTGGGATGGAAGAGTATTCCATCAGAATGGCAGAGACTCAGATCACCTCCCAGGCATCGTAACTTCTAAGCCGACAAGGAGGCCCGGACATCATCTGAAGAGGAAGGGATGTTGGGGACGAGTGGGTTGAAGGAGGGATGAGAGGATGAAGGGATGAGTAGGGTGATGGATGAGCGGGTGGATGCGGGTCCAGGAAACAGACACAAACAGAAAATGATGGGTTAACTCGTGTAGGCTGGACAGGGGATTCCAGGTGTGGTTGAGTCATGGTTCCTGCTCCCGAACTTAAATTAAGCTATTAACATCATGTATATATGAAACTGAGAAATGCAAGCAAATGTTTGATATTTTTAGTAGATTACTAGACTATTTACTAGAATTCATGATTAGCTATAAAATGATGGCTGTTAGTTTGTCATCGAGCTGCTAATTGATTAAAGGACCATACCGGCCATTTTGCATATTTGAGCCTAATATATTCAATTTTCATACGTTATGTTACTGACAATCATTTCTCAAAGGATAAAACTGTATTTCAGCTTTCCTGATATTTTGAAAAATCTCTTCATCTTTCAAAATCAAATATTCAAGCGATGTACCTTAAAAAATCCATGTTTCATCTGTTAATAGTTATACAGCCTTATGAAGTCACAGTCCTTTAAATTTTTTGATAAATGCAGGTCTTCTTTTGGGACTATATTCCCCGGTGGAGGCATACATTCAATCTGCGCTTTTTATTGCGCTTAAATGCTAAAATCACATAACTTCGAGAAAAAAAACCCTGAATACACATCTTCTTCACGATGATGGATTACCCATCCCAAGAACATTTCAAGTATCAACAAGTTGATTTTAATAGCGTACCAGAATGAACTGAAACCAATGGCGATCTGGAAGGTAGGAAAAATATTTTTAATTCACTGTTCCAGTAGTATGCTTTGGGTATCAGTAACGTAACATGTATGAAAATTGAATAATTTAGCCTCAAACATGTAAAATGGCTGGTATGACATGTAAAATGGATGGTATGGTCCTTTAATTGGCTAATCGTTTTAGCATTAATTGCAAAGATAAAAACTACTCCAAAAAAGTGCTGGTAAAAATTAAAGAAAAAAAATCATTTAAGTAATTGCTACTAGTTTATATTATGTTTCATCTCTGTCTTTATCTCAATCCTGTTGCGACCTGAAATTTTTAGAGACACTAAAAAATGATTTGGAGCTGCTAACAGTGAGCTGGAGCACCAACGTCAAGAATTACAAAGCAGGAAGAAAGGAAAAGCCAAAGGCATATTAGCTGTGCTTTCTGTGCAGACTGGCTGCCTTCAACATTATCTGCATCTTCATCCCTACTGCCTCAGCCTGAGGCCAGATGCTGTTTCAAGGTAGAAAACTCATTAAAAACAGTTTGAAGCTCTGGGATCAAAGCTTGACTAACTGAGGAGGAGGATGTAAACACCTGCGATGAAGACCTGCACACATTTTAGCTTTAACGAGTTTCCTCATTATGTGTTGGAGTCTACGCTCACGTCGATTGGTTGTGTCGTGCAGAAACATGTGTGTTGCTCTCCTCAGATGCTGCTGGAGCACAGTTGTTGGCGTTAACCATCCTTCCTGTCCTGGTCTTCATCATTCTGGCTGGATTTCTCTACAAGAGACACATTCTGAAGAAGAGGTGAACATCTTCATCCTTTCTCACCTACGAGTGGAACTGATCCCAGCATGCATTGAGTGAAAGGAGGGAAAATCTTGATTGGTTCAGGGTTTCATAGAAAAGTCAATTCATACTCACTTAACTCACTTACTTTTTTTGGTTTTTGCTCCTTCTTTTCTTCCTCTCTTCCTTTTTTTCTTTCCGTCTCAAACTGATCAGTCCAATCCAGAAAACAGGAGAATTGAGGTTTCACCCAAGAGCAATATACATTGTACTTTGATATTTCTTCCAATATTCATTCATTCAAAATGAGAACATAAAAAATATCATCTTTCTTTCATACATCCTTCATCCCTTCCATCTTTTTTTTTTTTTTGNTTTTTTTTTTTTTTGCTCTTCCTTTCCTTTCTTCTTTGCTTTCTTTACTTTTCTTCAACTGATCGGAAAGCATGAAAATCCCTAAAATGGAAAATACCTGAAGTTTTCACCAAAGAGTAAAGCTAAAAAAAACAAAAAAAAAACAAAAAAAAAAAAAANAAAAAAAAAAAAAAGACTATTTTTACTTTTTACTCCTTGGAAAAATTCACTCCTCAGACTGGTTTAAGTAAACAACTTTGAGTTGAAAATTTAAAGGACCATACCACCCATTTTGTATGTTTAAGCCTAATACATTCAATTTTCATGTGTAACGTTACTGACAATCAGTTTCCAAAGCATACTACTGGAACGTTGAATTAAAAATGTTTTTCCTACCTTCCAGACTGCCTTTGGTTTCAGTTCATTCTGGTACGCTATTAAAATCAACTTGTTGATACTGGAACAACAGTGTATTCAGGGTTTGTTTGTTTTTTTGTTGTTGTTTTTTTTGAAGTTTCATAATTTTAGCATTTAAGCGCAATAAAAAGCGCAGAGTGAATGTATGCCTCCACTGGGGAATATAGTCCCAAAAGAAGACCTGCATGTATTGAAAACTTTAAACGACTGTGACTTCATAATTTTGCATAACTATTAGCAGGCAAAACATGGATTTTTAAGGTGGGTGTAATGCTTGAATATTTGATTTTGAAAGATTAAGAGATTTTGCAAAATATCAGGAAAGCTGAAATAGGGTTTTATCCTTTGGGAAATGATTGTCAATAATGTAACATGTATGAAAATTAAATATATTAGGCTCAAACATGTAAAATGGGTGGCATGGTCCTTTAATGCAAGATTGTATTTATGATAGAGCATTTTATTGACTCGTCTTCTACGCAGCTCTTATTGTGCTATAGATGCACATTTGCAGGACACAGCTAACTTCATGTGCTACCAGTCTACACGTCTTCCTCTTAGAATTTACAAATAGTTGATTTTTATCATGTTTTTAATTTATTAGAAAGTAGAAACACCCAAAAATGGAAAATTAGTGGTTGAAATATGACGTAACAGCACTTTGTGTGGAGAGTGTGACTGTGTCTTTACATATGTCTCTACTCTGTGTGTGTGTGTGTGTGTGTGTGTGTGTGTGTGTGTGTGTGTGTGTGNGTGTGTGTATAGGATGGACCTGCCGCCTCCATTCAAGCCTCCTCCTCCTCCAGTCAAGTATACCTCTGGACGGCCTGCTGACCCTTTGACCTTTTCAGGATGCTACGCAGCTACAGAACTGAGAGACATCAAACAGCCTTCTAGTGAAATATGATGATAAAAAATACTGAATGCCGACTGAATATATGTAGGTTGACTGATAAGTTTTGAGCCTGGCATTAAAATTTCTAACTCAGTGCTATTTTTCAGACAGGTTTTTTTTTTTTTTTTTAAATGTAATTCCTCCCTGCCAATGATGCTGGAAGGGTTTTATCCCAGTTTTATGGTTGGCTTTCCAAAATCCTCTACAATCTCCTAGTTTGTCTATGTTACGTCCCTCACTGTGTAAATGGTCCGTTGACATGTTTTCCTTTTTTTTTTTTTTAGCTCTTTCGCTCTCTTTCGCTGTTTCTCTCCTTCTCCTGGATAACCGCTCCTTTCTTGTTTAGTATGCAAAACAGACTGTGCTGGGCCGCTCTTCCAAGTGGTTGGTTAACGGAGGCGGGATAACATCGGAGGAGCCACACCCCCGATTGGCCCGTTTCTTCCCTCCGGGATGCACCTTTGACTTCTCCTGCGGTGGACACGTCTGATTGGAGGACAATTACATCTCCTCCACCAATGAAGATTCTGCTCAGTCCCTGGACTTGCTTAAACTCATTACGAACGCTCATTGTGATGGCTGGCTGTGTTTGTGCCAGTCCGATTCATTTTCTGAGGGTTTTTTGAGAGCTGTGTAATTTGTGTCTGATCTACCATTGTGACCTGTGACAGTTTAGTGATTTAGAATTGTGTTTTTCTTTAGCTTTTCAACTTCTGATTGGTTAATTTAGGCATAGCTGCATTAAGGAAAATCCTGTAGGGTGTTGTCACTTCACTCTTTTTTTTTGTGAATCACCTTTTGTTACTTTTTATTATTTTATTAAAGGAAGGTTATCTGCTAAACTCTTTTGTTGGTTATTTTATGGTTGGTTTTCTGGCACCACCTCTGTTCCTTCCCCAGTTGGTGGTTTGCCTTAAATTTCAGTTACTGTTGTTAGCCAATCCTGTGCTTATCATTATTGTTTTGTGTTGAACCAAATTACCTTTCTTTGCCATATCCATCGGCTTTTATGTTGCTTCCCTTTCCCCTAGACCATAGGGTTGTAACAGTCTATCTTGTTCAACTTGCAGATCCTTGGATGTCTCTGAAATGTGAGGATTATTATTAGTTAGCTGAAATACATGCAATTGATGTGGAAAAACTCCTCAGGAATTATATTTCTCCACAAAAATTATTATAAACCTTACTCACTTCCTTTAATGTCAGGCTTAGAATTTATCAATCAAGCACTGTAAGTCTTATTACATGTAGAATTATGAAATGTCCTACTTTTATTGTGGTCAGTGTCAAAGCACAGATGTCTTGAGTAACTGTGAACATGCATATGTGCAGTGTGTGTGTGTGTGTGTTTGTGTGTGCTTGAAAACTTTGTGTTTTAATATAATGTATATTATGTTGCATTAAAAGAATAGAAAATATCCATAAATTTTTAAACACGCTGAAATAAAAGTTTGGTTAATTTATAACTGGCCATGTGTTTGTTGTGTTTTTTTTTTTTTTTTTNTTTTTTTTTTTTTTTTGTTGTTTATATGTTTATAGTGTAGTTATTTATAATAGATTATAATAACAGCTGTTTGCATTTTTAAATCATTACCATGTAGTCTAAAGCCATTTTTGCAATTTTACTTTTCATTTAATTTGCCTTATTTACCAACTAAAATCTGTACTTAAAAAAACATAAAAAAATTTATTCCCGCTCGTTTGGTGAAAGTACAAAGATTTTTCACAAAAGTTAAAATTTGTTGTCTAGTAATTATTTTAATGTGCATCTTTTTAGCTGACAAATTAAAGCCAAATTTAAGGAAAAGTAAAATTACAGAAATTACTAATTTTTTGAACAGAAACATAATGGCTGCTTTTGTGGCTGATTTCTGCTCTACATTCCCGTCTTTTTCTGTTTAGAAGTGTTAAGCTGCAGCTTTCTGGCTTTTCTTCTTTGATTTTACGTTTCCTGCCATGAAGCAGGGTGACTTCCTGTGCTGTCATTGACTGGCTGGTCTGTGTCAGAGACCACCGGTGTCCACAGTTCCCGCAGAGTGACGCTCGGCCAAACAAAAGGCTTAAACCACAACCACAGGAGCTGTTTAGCCAAAATGACAAAACGTGTGAATGCCATCAAACGCTCACAGGAAGCGGCTGACAGAAGAATTACACATATTTATTAACATTTTATAAGTGTATTGTTTCAAATTCATGCTTTTTGATTTCTCTCTCTCTCTCTCTCTCTCTCTCTGTCTATCTTTCTTTGCTTTCACACACACACATTCATATAAATTGAGCTGTGCTGAGAAACCATCAACAACAGCATCTTTTTCTAATTTTCCAATCACAGCAGTGAAACCTAAGTGTATTTTCTGTGTGTGTGTGTGTGTGTGAGAGAGAGAGAGAGAGAGAGAGAGAGAGAGAGAGAGAGAGAGAGAGTTTAATATTGCACATTCTTAGCTTCATTCACAGAGCAACCTGACACACCAGCTTCCTTCAGCATAATGTTTTAATTTATCTTATCTTACCATAATTTTTGTGACATATTTCACTTCTGCCAAAGGTGCTGGAGGGATTTTAATCCCCATAAATTTCATAAAAGTCCTTGTCTTGACTCCACATGTGATACTGTGTCATCGTCTGAGGACAAAAGGATTCCAGCTAAAGCCTTTTTTCATGTTTTGAGAGAAATAAAAGTCTAAAGAGGCCAAATCAAGGTGAGTAAGGCTGAAGTCACAATCGCAGATAGCAGCAAGTACATGTTGACTCCACATTTGAATGCTGCAAGTCTGCACAAACCAAAAATAAAAAATGCTACTATACTTTATGGTTGGGCTCAAAACTTATCAATCAACCCTCATGCATCTCCTTTCGCATAATAGTTAAATGTGTGCACAAGTGATTTTTGTTCTGTTGAAATGGTAGCTTCCTACATTTCATTTTAATTTGTACTGAAGTCACAAATGAGCGCTGGTGACGTGAAAACACACAAAAAAACATTACGGCCCTTGCTAGCTTCTTTATGTGCCAGGCTCAGAACTTATCAATCAACCCTTGTGTATGTGTGTGCGCATATATATATATATGCATTTATTTACTTATTTATTTAATATATCATTTAAGCTTATCTTTATCATTTTCATACACTGTGTCACTCAGATGTTTAGGCTCCATTCTCCTCTTTGGTTGCTATGGCGCCTGTCTGAAAAGCCGCTGTACGTAGCACTGCTTTTCAGGCCATCTCAGAGCGAGGTTAGATTGTTTCCTGTTTGTAACTGAAGGAGAAGGCAGAGCCATGATAAGAGAGTGTGAAGTCGAGATAAAAATAGGAAAGTCTCAGTGACATGCTGTTAGCTGAGAGCGTCAGGCTGAGAAACTTTAGACGGCTGGAATATGACAGGTAGGATCACGACATTTCACCTTATTTTATCACATTTCCTCAGTAATGCTGCTTTGTACAAACTCGTTTCAATGTCAAATTGAGTGTACTGTTGAATTTACCACAAAAAAAGAAAAGAAAGTGATTTTTTTTTCAAGCACGTGTTATGTGTTAGAATGACAAATAACATTTTTTGACAGATTTGATCAGTCTGTCACTCATGACCACTTTATTCATTTGATCAACGTACTAAAAATTCAAGAACTTTATGATAAAATGTTCACAGTGAGGAGAATTAATTTCCCCTGAAAGCTGTCGGTTCTCTTAAGTTAAATTTGTATAACATGTTCCTTTTGGGAAATAATGGTTCTTGAGCTGAAAGTTCTATAGAACCTGTTAGAATTCAACCAAAATACATTTATAGACACCTTAATGTCCTTTAAACTTTTCTTTGACTCCCTTTACCCCTCAAACTATGTTTCCCATAATGTCAAAGTCAATCTGGTGCAAAATTATGCTACTGTATATTAAATTGTACTTTTTATTTCATGTTCAATACATGTAATTTTAAACTCTTAACGGAATATTTTATTATTTGAGGAACCAAAGTTAAAGGTCGGACTTGTCTTCTATTGTTTTTGAAGTTTGTTTGATTGGAGTTCATGTCTCTTTTGCAATTTCAAGCATTCAGAAGTGTAAAGTGTGAAATCTGAAATGCTTTGCTGACGCTCGGTGGAGGGATTAAGCGTGCAAAGACGTTCCTGCGTGGATCTTTGTGTTTGTCTTGCAGACTGTTACTATGCCTGGCTGGGTCTGGTTCTGCTGTCTCTCACCCTGCTGATGTCTTTATCCATCAACGTCGTCTTCTGCATCCTGAGACAAAGACGCTCCGTGTGCAGAGGTACGTTACACCACAGCAGACATTTCTTCGTCACCTTCAAAATCACTTTCACCTGATTGTTTGTTCGTTTGATTTTTTAGCTTCATTCCTCAAAAAAAAAGTTTCAGACATGGTCCATGAAAGAACCCAGTCAATTTTAGTTCCAATCCAGATCCAGGACTGAATCCAGGAAGATTTTTTAAGAATTCCGTAACATTTTTTGGGGGTCAATTTCAACAAACATAACACACCAATCTCAATGAAATAAATCAGTAATATTTATCCCGTAATAATCTATTAATAATGAATTTTGGTTCAGATCTGGATACTTTTGAAAAACAGCTTTTCTTTAAGACAAATGAACTATCCTGTCTTTATCTTTAAAGGACGATACCGGTGTTTTTGCATGTTCAATCCCATTACATATTATCATCATATGCATTACCATTTTCCAAAACACAAAACTGTATTTTAGTTTTTGTGTTGTTTTGTTAAATCCTCTAATCTTTTAAAATCAAATGTTCAGGTGATGCATCCACCTTAAAATTCCATGTTTCATCTACTAAAACTTATGCCTGATGGTAGAAGGGACGGTTGTTTAAATTACTCAGTAAAAGTCGTCTTCTCCTGCGACTATTATTCCTTGGCAGAGACATACATTTTCTTTTGTGCAGCTTCGTGTTAGATCGTTCAAATTAAGTAACTTTGAGGAAAAAAAAATGTAATAGAGGTTTTGTTCGATAATTTATTGCAAGCATGTTTCAAATCTCTACAAGTTGATTTTAATAGGATACTGGACTTAACTGAAATCAATGGCAGTCTGCAAATTTTGGAAACAAATCTAACGTTTATCGCTCAGCAGTATGTTTTGGAAAATGGTTGGTAGTAATGAAATGTGTATATGAGTTGTATTTATTCGGCTCAAACATGAAAAATTACTGGTATGCTCCTTTAAGCCAATATATTATTAGATGAAAAACACTTTTGTCCAGACTTGTTTGGCCTTGGCAGAATAGTTTTTAAAATCGGATCATTCTCGTCTCTTTTACAGGCCATATCAATGACATAATACACCGAGTTATTAATGATGCGTTCAAATAAAACCAACCTATAGTAAATTTTGACTTTGTGAAGCTGACAATGTTTAATTTTTGTTGACACTGTGTCAGGAAAGAAAAGAACACCTTCCAACATTATACGGTGGGATTTATTGGAGGATTACTGGATTTGCAATAGAATGTACAGATGCATTAAAAACCTGATAACTCAGTTTTTTTTTTTGTTTTTGGTTTTTTTGGGTTTTTTTTTGCAGCCATTGATGANCCTGATAACTCAGTTTTTTTTTTTGTTTTTGGTTTTTTTGGGGTTTTTTTTGCAGCCATTGATGACTGCTGGTCATATCAAGGAGAAAGGTGTGTAATGTGCTTCTATGTTCTTCAAAGTCATCTTATCATTTAGACTGATATGTATTCTGGTATTTTAAATTTTATGGCAGACAGTCTAATATGTCCATTATCCTTTTTTGTCCGTAAAAGTTGTTTTATTGTGGAAATAAAGTGTGGATTGTTGCTTTATGTCTTTTTGAAGCCCTTCGGAGGATGAAGGTCATTATATTTATCATCATAATCACTCTGAGCTGCAGGAAAATTTCCTGAATCACCATGACCAGCAGGAAAATCCCATTTATGGGAACATCAGCACAGACAGAGGTGAGCATTCATAAGGATTCTACTAAATTAATATTATACAGTTAATAAAATGACATGAAAAGCTGCTGCATGTGTCAACTGCACTATTAAATAAAACTGAAACTTTAACTTCCAACTAATAGCATAATTTGCTTTGCATTTTATGAAAATCCAGCTGTGTGTTGCTAAAGAAATATATATGAAGAGGTTATTTTAAAAAGTAGAAAATAATAAAATCACATGTTTTTTTTACTTTCTGGGCATTATCAATCAAACTATATTTTATTTTGCTAATTTATTTAGATTATTTAATTTTGACCTACTTTCAGTTTGATTGATATTACAATAGCACAATAAAATAAAACCTGATTTTTACAATTTTATACAAAACATTTTTACCAACAACACTTTTTTTTTTCCAAATGAATTCATATTTTTTCTTGAACAGTGAAGCTGAATTTAATTTAATTTATGTCCCACAAATGTATATAAAGACACCAATCCTGTTAATATTGTACTGTATATACATATCATAAACCTGAAAGTTTGACAGGAAATATTTTTTCTGCATGATAAAAAAATTGTCTATTTGACTCAAATCTGATTACTGTTGGGTCAAAATAAAGAAATATACAAATAAACAAAACTCATGGCCTCAGAAATCCTAGCTCCGGCCCTGTGTGTGCTTTAATAATAAAATATAAAACATCAAATGGTGTGTTTTTACAGCATCTGTGGAGGTGTGCTATGAGATGATGACCACGTCACGGACAAAAGACACTGGAAAGGTAATTTCAACTCAGACAAAACAAAACATGGAAGTTTTTTTTCAACGGTTATTGTAGTTATTACTCATTTCCCACATATTTACCTTACGTTGTTATTTTATCATGGATTAAAACATATACAGGAAGTGATTGTTTTATGGCAGATTGAAAATGCATTTAACTGTAATTTTGCTTGCAATTCTGCAGCATTGTTTTTAAATCTCCAACACAGATTCAAGCTGTAATATGCATATATGGGAAACAAGCAAAAATGGTTTAACGTCCAACATTCTTGTGTAATAATTTTGTAAATGCTGGATTCTTTGATTTTCGATGCTTTAATCTGACACTGAAAATGTGTATTCCTGTATTATAAACACATGCAGGTTAGTTAAATGTTCTTGTCAGTCTGACTTGTTTGCTTTCAGAACGGAAGGCAGCACACACACAAACACACACAAACACATTGTGGTCAAAGACACTGTGAACCAATGCATTCAAATAAGCATAACGTGTTCTAAAAATAAACGGGCCTTACAGAAACATATGAGAATCTAAAGCCACAAGACAGCTGAGATATAAAAATGTCATCTCAGCACCTGAATTATTAGATTATAATAAACGGCTCTGAGTGCTGCAGCATTTAATACCACTGGGTCTGAATACCTGCAGGATTTTTGTTTATTACTACAAACAACACAGAGAAGAACATGAAAATCTGTGTATTTCTCCCCTAAAGGGCCATACAGGTGATTTTGCATGTTTGAGCCCAATAAAAACTCCCTTACTGACAATTTCTAAAACATAAACCTGAATTTAAATTTTCCTGTTATTTTGCCAAATCCCTTAATCTTTCAAAATCAAATGTTCAGCTGATACATCTGCTTTAAAATTAAATGTTTCACCTGCTAACATGTAGGTGTGGATGTAGAATCGATCATTTTAAAGTTCGTGGTAAACTCCTGGAACCATATTCCTTAGCAGAGACTTAGAGTTTCTTTTGTGCAGCTCTGTGTTGGTCTGGTGAAAATAAAGTTACTTCCACAAAAAGTGTTTGCTGTGATGGATTACTTATCCCAAGCCTTTCAAATCTTTACAAACTCATTTTAATAGCATACTGGAATGAACTGAAGCAAATGGCAGTAAGGAAGATAAGAAAAACAATTCTAAAATTTACCACTAAAGTAGTATAATTTAGGAAATGGTTGTCAGTAATGCATATAGGGCACAAACATACAAAATCACCAGTACTGTCCTTTAAGCCAGCGGTCCCCAACCTTTTTTGCACCACGGACCGGTTTCATGTAAGACAATATTTTCACGGACTGGCCATCGCGGCGGCGGTTTAAAATGACCGGAATATAGATTCGGCATAAAAACAAACAAACATAAAGTGCATAATAAATACAACTCACCATAACGCAGAATCAGTGGGAGCCCTGAGCTTGTTTCCCTGCAACGAGACGGTCCCATCTAGGGGTGATGGGAGACAGTGACACCCGAAGTGTGTCCCTCATCTACTCCCTAAGTTCGTTTTGGTTGCTGTCACTGCAGAAAATCCCGCTTCACAAAGATAGGATGCTGGAAATGGAAGCAGGGCTTTCAGCGCTTTTGTGGCGATCTCAGGATATTCCTTCCTGATTTTAAGAACGTCGGCAGCTGAAGTTGTCTCAAACATACTTTTAAGGCCACCGTCATTTGCAGTTTCCAGCAGTTGATCATCTTCTAGCACGGACATGGTCGATTCACCTGGCAGGTTCACAGATGGGTCGCGGATCCATTCCTTCGTATTGCTAAGGCTTCTTAGCTTTAGCAAGACGGTTAGCCACCAAGTATGATGCTCTCAGTGCAGTCACATTTGTTGATGTGGTGGTCTTCAAGAATAGCTTCTGTCCTTCTTGTTCACGTTTTTTTCTTCCAAAAAACACCAAAGGCTTGTCTTTTAATGCAGGGTGTTTGGTCTCCATGTGCCGAAGCCGTTTTGAAGGCTTCACTGCCTCATTTGATAGCCTGTCGCCACATATTATGCAGAGGAGGCTTGGAGCATGTGAATCACCTGTCGCGATAAACCGTATTTTAAGTAGGATCCTGGTATTTTCTTTTAAATGCAGCTTTCTTTTTCTTGGCAGTCTTAGGCTCTTCTGCTGTCTCATCATTGGGCCTTTTCCCCTTTTCAAAGAAGCTCTCCAGAGAAGTTTGGTTTTTACGCATTGTAGCTAGCTTGTGGTTAGCTAGCTTAATTAAAGCTAGCTTAATTTTTCGGGCATCACAGCTGTGGCAGAGACGGATATGATGGGGAGAGAATCCGGTCATTTTTCAAAATAAAACACCTGCAGACTCCGATAGTCAATANGGATATGATGGGGAGAGAATCCGGTCATTTTTCAAAATAAAACACCTGCAGACTCCGATAGTCAATTAAATGGAAATAAAATAAGTTATTTATTTTTTCTGTGCGGCCCGGTACCGGTCCGTGGCCCGGTGGTTGGGGATCGCTGCTTTAAGCAGAGGCAATAAAATTGCTTATTTCCCACGTTTTCTTATAAATAGGTCAATTGAGACTACTTTATGGCTACTAAAAAGCAGTAATGATGAAATGTTTAATGTTTCTCTGTTTTCTGAAACAAGCCTGAAGTCAACTACGCCTCCCTGAACCTGAAAGTGGCAAACAAACGCAGGAAGACGCATCGCCACCAGCAGGGCCAGACGCAAGACCGAAACCGATCGCAGGATAAGCTGCCGGCCGCCCTCAGCCCCCCGGTGGCCACCTTTCTGGAGGTNCCGAAACCGATCGCAGGATAAGCTGCCGGCCGCCCTCAGCCCCCCGGTGGCCACCTTTCTGGAGGTGGAAGCAGAGGTCAACGCCTCCCTGCCCTGCAGAAACAGCAGCCCCATGGTCTCCCACAGCAGCATCTACATGAACAGTCAGCAGATCGCCCAGGAGACGGAGGAGAGGGAGCGAGACAGGAGCGTCGACACGGAAATGGAGCACGTGGCGTGGGAAGGAACAAGATGGCAGGAGCGTGGAAGTAGAAAATGTAAAGGAGAGGAAAAGGAGAGAATGAATGGACAGAATAGTGGTAAAGAGGTTACAGAGGCAGAAGCTGTTGGTGATGGTTCAGATCATTTCGGTAGCAGCTTCAGCCATGATAACAGCCAAGAAGATTAGTACTCCACCAAAATCATTTTTTCTTCTTTTAGGCTTTAAAAATGGCACAAAAATGTTTGTAGCTCTGTTCAAGAACAACTTGAATCCATGCTTCTATGGATTCCAAAACTTCCTTAAAACATCCTCAAACACCTAATTTATTGTTTCTTCACTTTATGTTGGATCCCAGGGCGGGGTTACATATGAGGGTGGAGTAGCACATGGAACACCATCCACAATCATACTCGTTAACTGTGCATCTAAACCAAAGTGGGGTTACATCTTGGGTGGGTTATTTATTAGAAGCTGGATTTAAATTCCCCCACACAGCCTGAAACTGTTGCATTTTGACTCTGAGAAGACGCTTTTCATTACACTTCACAATAAATTTGATGATCGAGAGCCAAGTACGGCTCAATGGCAGCTTCTGGTAATAGAACATGAAGAGAAAATTTTAGATAAAGTGCAAACAAGCTGCTAATTTCTGTAATTTTTACTGAATAAACCCTGACTTTTGCTTAAAAACTGAAAATGAGGAACTGTTTGAGAAGCTTTATTAGATGTTTTTAATCATTTCTTTGTGCTGCGGCTTGTGAAACCTGATCAGCATTGGACTTATTATTACTGACTGAATTCAAGATGATCAAAACTGCTTTTTTTCCCCAACAATAAGGAAACTTTTACAGCCACATTTCAAGCCTAGAGTGGAAATATTTGACATTTATAAAATAGATTTTAGGTGGAGCAGAAGAGTGTTTTCTTTAATTTGCTGAGGACTGAATCTAGGCCACCTGAAGAAGGAAAAAGTCCTTTATTCTGTAAGATTGAAAACTCTCTTATCTGCAGTATAAAAATGTTCTATGGGGTTGAGCAATTTCCTCTTTGACATAAAGAAACTACCTCTTGAATGCTTCACCTTCAGATCAAAAAGTGCTCTTCTCTTTGTCAATGCAGATGTGATAAGTTATAGCAGATAATACAAAGGGAAAGGAAGTGACATTTAGAGGTCAGAAGCCACATGGAAATTTTGAATATGTTAATAAGATAATAAAAGCATCAATGGAAGATCTTTATAGTCTCTTTATAGTCATCTCCTAACATCTCATAGAAAAGGTGTGAAGGGAAAATCTTGTCAGTCTCGCATTTGTGTTCCATGCTGTACTGGCCAGGTCTTGAGAAACAATATCTTCTTAAATAAACCTTGCTTAATAACACGCTGAATCTCCCTCAGACGTATGGGATCTAGGGGAGATTGTCGTATAAATATACCCTGAGGATTTTTCCCTTTCCTTTCATGAATTTTTGATGATTATAAGAAATTGGCCCAACAGCATAAAGGATTATTTCCCTACTATAATATCTGCTTCTGAAGCAGAATTTAACTGAGCTCGGATGTGATCACCGCAGTCAGAAGCCTGAAGGTGTGTATGGGGCCACAAACCATTCTGTTTATTGACAGCTTTTAAATAGCTGACCATGGCCTAGTTTCTTCTGCGGATTAGTTTTCCCCTCAGACGTACTCAGCATTCTGATTTTTTTTTTTTTTTTTTTTNTTTTTTTTTTTTTTTTTTGCTTTAAGTGGTGCAGAGATGCAGAGAAGGATATAAATATATACTGTACAAATAGTAGGTAATACAAATTTGTTAAAATAACTTCTATGGGAATATACAGCAATTAAACAATTAAGATGAGGCTATTTTCTTTATAATTTCTATAATGTTTTTTCATATATGTGGTACTTCCATAGAAACATCACACCAGCTATGTTACATTAAAGGTGTAACTAGCACCATTTTCATATAAATAAATTAATGTCATCTTGATTGTGAGACTTGTCACTAATTATTTTTTTAAAAAAAACGACAATTATCAATTATCAAATTTAGTTAAGTTGTAGATAGTGGAGGTATGAAAGGAAACAAACATTTTACAAAATTTTTATTCTGCTCAGTAAAATAAAAGGAAAAACAAAGGTGCACTTATGTTGGGGAAAGAGAGGGGTCAAACTGTTAACAGGTTATTATAGAAATTTTACTTCTCAAGTGACATAATGTGCAGAACTGCTCAGAAATTTATTATCACAAGTCAATTTTAAAAAAAGAAAAAGCTCTCACTCTGTCAGCATTTCCCAGTTTAAATAAATAACTCAATTTTACTTCTCCATTATTTCTTTTATAACACATGAAAAGTGTTAACAGTTGAACAAAAAGAAAAGCAAGAAAAGAAGAAAAAGAAAAGCAAATGCTAATTGAAAAGAATAAATACATGTTTAAATAAAACATTTGTGACGGCTGCGTTTTTCATTAAAATTAAAAATGGAATGAACTGAAAAATACTCAGTTCGTCTGCAGCCAGTGCGCATGCGTACAAGTGAACGCTCGCTTTTGCAGGCCGGAAAACAAGTATGTCTTCAAACTACCAAGTGTAACATCTTGGTATGCATAGACGATCTTTGTCAAAATGGCGGCGTACATGTGAATGTCATGCTACACTACTCTGATAGCTGATTCAAGTCATATATGGGTCTGAGTGGTTAGATTTTTAAGGCAATCATATAATTTACAAATGTTTGAATAGTACTTTGATTCATTTTAGACATACACGAAAAGATAGCATCGGTAAAGTTACTCGACTCATCGCTAAACTTGCTCTCGGTAGTTAGCATTTTCAGCTAACCATCCACTTAAGTTTCCCAATGGAACCTGACCAGCAGCTGAGAAATGTAAGTTGTATTTTTATTAAATAACAACTACACCGTTGCTTAGTTTACAAACAATAAAGCAGGTTTCGTTAACGATGCGTTCAATTCTTGTTACAGCTACGTGATTTTCTATTGGTTTACAACCGCATGACTGAAATTTGCTTCCAGAGATGCACCAGCAACTTCAACTACAGAAACCTCACCATGGACGAGGTGAGAGGAATAGAAATCATAAAATCATTGCTGTAATGCCATTTCTGATAGCTCCCCTTGGCTGTAATTGGTCTAAATATTACTGTATGGACTGTACTGGGACTTTTAGTGTTGGATTTACTCGGGTGATGGTGGTTACAGTCCTTATGCAGGATGCTGCGGTCCAGAGGAAATAAAGGTCTGCATGCAGTGTGTGTGGTGCTGCTCTCACAAAACCATATGAAATGTAAATGTCTTGTAAACCCATTTAGGCTGGGCAACTTTTGATGTATGGCATTAGAATAAAGGCATTTATTTTTGCGTGAATCCATTTTCTGTGCAGGAGCGCTGTGTGGACAGCTGTGCGGGAAAGCTGATTCGCTCCAACCACTGCCTGATGGGCACCTACGTCCAGCTGATGCCTCGCATGATGCAGCAGCGGCTGGAGGAGATGGAGAGCAAAGCTGCTGAAAATGCCAAAGCAGCAGAAGCAGCTGCATCTGCGGCTTCCACAGAAGGTTCCGCAGCAGCTCAGACCCCCGTCACCCCTTCTCCACCTCAAGAATTCCCTCCAGTGTTGCCTCCAACTGTGACTGATGCTGGTGCAGTTCAGCCACCAGCTGTACCTGCAGAGGCAGCATCATCCTCTTTGTCAGGTTTAGGTGAAGCTGTGGTGAGACCAGAAGCCTTAAAGCCAACAGGATTAGATGTTCCAGTTAACCTGGATGCTGCTGCACCCAAAGCCGCCGTACCGACAGAGATCAAATTATCAGCTGCAGCACCAACCACACCTGCAGCTGAAACATTAAACCTCTTAGAGGTTCGTAAAGTCGACAGCAGACCCTCTTATACAGCAGACTTTCCTCAGTTGACCAAAGCTGGTGTCCAGATTCAGTCTGAGCTTGTACCTGCTCCGCCTGTGTTGACACCACCAAAAGCAGCTTCCTTATCAGCAGATGTGCCTCTGTCAGGGTTAGGGTCAGAAGCTCCTCCTAAAGCCTCAGAGAGCCTTTCAGGACCAGAGAAAGTCCCAGAGGTTTCCCCGCTATCAGGGCAGAAATGATGCCAGTCCGTCCCGGGTTTAGTCGTGATGCCCTTTGCCAGCACAAAACTCAAACCTAAATCTAATAAATACTTCAACTCCAGCAACTTAAATGTGATGCTGCCCACCATGTTGCTGAAATGGTTATTTGCTTATTATTGCTTAGTTGATTTGATGAACAGAAAATTAATCATTGTCAGTGTTAGAGACAGGCATTTTAAATTATTTATTGAGGAAAAACAAGCAAAGTTTTACTGGTTACTGCAAATAAAATATAATATTTTGCTGCTTTTTCTCTGTTTTGGAAAAAAAATCAGCAGCTTTAAAAGTTAACTTTAGACTCTGAGATAACCATTTGTCAGTTTCTTAATGACAAATTGATCAATCCCCNAAAAAAAAAAATATCAGCCCTTTTTAGCCAAAAAACATTAACGAAGATATAAAATCCCAGCCAGCTTTGACATTAAATGTTACAATTACACAAATCATAACCATACTGCCATTAATTTTTTACAGATTTTTCTTGACATAATGTTGATATTCTCCATATTTTTATATTTTGAGGCTGTTATTATTTCTCAGAACATTTGTTGGAGCTTTATGTGGAACAGACATTGATACAATTCAGTCGCATTTCTCCAGAAATCAAGCAGAGTCACACCTCCAGACCGGAGACAGAACGTTACTTACACCATGATGTGTAATATGATGATGATGATGATGAAGTTTAATGAAAACATCACTCTCTACCATCATAAAAACACAGCTTTTTTACAATGCTGCATAGTAAAATAATTCCTACAAGATCCAATATGATAACTGAAATTCCCAGGCGTAATGCTAAAGCAGGACTGTGTGATAAGATGCAAAAACAAGAATGAAAATTATGAACTATACCTGTTGTAGTAATAAAAAAGGCTCTGTCTGATATTTACAGTGTCATAATGAATACAGAAATAATATCGTCTTAGTCAATAAAAAGAGACTATTCTTTACTTTTTTTGTGTTTTCTTTATTCGCTGCACATTGTACTTTTTGTTTGAAGACGTTACAGGTCATTCTGGTGACAGGTGTCTTTTGAATTGTTAGATTTGGATGTGTTTTGCATGCTGTCAGTGTGTAGGTGTAAATCCAGTTCATGACCTCTCATGTCATCACTTTTCCTCCTGTCACTTCCTGTCACTTTGCTGTACACAGTTTGTGTTCCACAAGCAGCAGCAAAGCCATAAAGACAATATTTTCAGCATAAGCATAAGATAACTGAGTGAAAGGTTGTAGAAGATCATCTTTAACCTAAATATAACAATGTTATACAAGGATTGACTGATAAGTTATGAGCCTAACACAGAAGAAAGTGAGCAAGTGTTCCAATAAAGTAAATCATGTTTTTCGGACTGGATATCCTTTTAAAAAACAGCTTGTAATTTACCCGCCTTATTTTTAGCCACCATATCAATGTCAAGTACTATAGTAGAAATGATCAGTAATTCCACAAATAATTTATAAATTATGCTAAATACTTTAGATCATGTTTATCCCATTTATCACTGCATGCACTAACTTATTCTGACAGCCTTTGTGAATATACAAATCTGTGCATTAGTGTGTGTTTCTCTCTCTCACAGGCTGTAAAGCTGATATATGTATCTCTGCTCAGGCTCCAAGCAACAGGATGTTTAAACATTCCTGACTGCAGAGGCGATTGATTCCAAAGATTAGTATAGATAATTTACATTATTGTTTAGCAGCAGATTATACAGAAGTAGTGCAAAAATGTGTAAATTCACATTTACATTTGCAAATATAAAATTTTATCATGACAGTTTTTTTTTTTTAAAAGTTGGCAGTGAAATGAAAACAATTATTCTCATGATGAAAATAATTATGGTTTTAAAGCATAGAGCTATTATTTCATTAATTAAAAAAAAAAATTGTTTTGCCCCAAATTCTGTACAATGTTACAATTTTTTAAACGAGATTATAATTTTTTCTAATGTGGTAGATCTGCTATTTACATATATTTGGCAATAAAATATACAATACGGTATTTAATTAATTAAAAAAATAATTTAAAAAATTCCCCCGGTCACTTCCTCTTAGTATTTTCAGGTTTTTTTTTTGCGCCCCTGAATGCAGCACCAATCGGCTCCAGTAGGGGGCGCTGCTTCCTGGCTGTCCTGGGACACCGGTAGCGGAGCTCCAGGCTCTCCTCGGTAGCGGGGGAGCGGGGCGTGGACAGAACGACCCTCCGCTCCGCTCTGTGGAGACTTCCAGAGGCGCTGATCGGGAAAACGAATCTGACTTTGATCGTTTGCAACCGGTAAGAGTTTTCCAAAAACTTTTTCAACGATCAATACTTTAGTTTTCATCCTGTTCCGTTTGTGATCTGGATTCTACTTCAGTTCAAGACTTTTTAGCAGGAGATTTGAGGGTGATCCAAAAGGCCAGCCCATCCAATTCCACGGAGGAAGATAAAGCCTGTGGAAAATCTGGGAATGTACCAGGATTCTATTTATGGAATCCACCGCGTAATTATATTTCATTGTATTCTGCTGGCGCTTTATTTAACGTGTACAACCAGAAATATGATCCTATGATGAAACAGAAACAGTGGAAGAAGTATTAACTTTTATTTGAGTAAAAGTGCAAATGCCACGATGGAAAAAAAAAATCTCTCCTTTATATGTAAATTAAAACTTCAAAAAGTCAAATTTAAAAATAGTAAAATGTATTCAAGTACTAAAAAGTAGGTAGAAGTACTCACTGTGAAGAATTGTGCCTGTCAGAGTATTAAATTATTGTTGAATCATCATGTGTTTGATATAATCCATAAATAACAGAAATCTCCAAAATTTGAGATGCACAGTTATTCATGTGAACAATTCTGGAAAATGAAATAATAAAAAACTAAATAAGGAGATAAGTCTACTCAAACTTACAAGATTTTTTACACAACAGGATGTGAAACCTCGTATCTCCAGATGTTTGGAAATTTTCATGCTTTCGAAAAAAAAAAACTGTCCGATCTCTCTGACTTTCTAAAATTTTTTGAACTAATGTCCGAAATGTTTAACGTCATTAAAATAAAAACAGGGTGAAAATACAAGGCTTTTACTTAACCGCAACAATAATTCATGATTTTACTTCATACTTGAATTTGAAGCCTAAATCAGTAAAGTAACTAGTAATAACTAGTAATTGCAGCCAATGTAGTTCCTTTTGAAAAGTATTTAAGTAACAGTACAAAATAGCAATAAATAAATAAATAGGGAAATGCTCAAATAAAGTATAAGTACCTACATTTTGTGCTGTTCAATGTAATGATTTTTCAACTCTGTATAGAAGCCAAAAAAAAAGGCTTTTGAACAGATTGTGATTTTTTTTTTTCCCTATACAGAACGCTGTCACATTGGCTCAGTCCTTGTATATGCTTATAAAGGTTCTTTTTTTTTTTTTTTTT
>VXCM01004296.1:0-40172 GCA_014773175.1 Lucifuga dentata
GTGTGTGTGCATGTGTGTGTGTGTGTGCACGCTGCTTGCTTTTGTGTGTAGGGAGTCCAGGCGTGACCAGTTAGAGCCTCAAAGGTTTGTAAGGCTCATTTTAAGAACACTTAAAGCAATGTGCCAGATGCAGAACCTCTGCATTATTTAGACCATTAGCTCTACTGCAGGGCTGAGACATTCTGCAGGTTTTTATGGGGAATAGTGGGTGATTTACTATTTCTATGTTTTTCAAAGTGCTTTCACACAATTTACAACAGGTGCGCTTTTAAGTGAGCCAGGCTGTCCAAACCTTTAGTTTTGTCCTTTTCTGATACAAACTAAAATGGTTCATAGGTAGAATCTGAAAAATGTTCACATCCAACAATGAGCAGCTTCTTATACTTAGGAAGCCCCCCCCCCCNCCCCCCAAAAAAAAAGCATAATAACAGAATAAAAATAATTATTTAGCTATTTGTTCATATATTCTTCACTCTACGAATGGAAATCATGTAAAAAGTCTGACCAATCAGAATCAACAGGCCTTTTGGGAGGGAGACCTTAAGCAGACAGTACCTAAAACAACCTTTTTCACTCAGTGTACACAGTGGTGCTGCAACAGGAGCAGAAGTGTGTTTTTGGTCCCCTACATGAAAATATAAACATGGAAAACTGCATAAAATGCCCCCTTTAAATGTGATCTGAAGATATTTGTATGTTTTGGTTGTATTTGTAGATGAACATGCTGCTACGGCTGCAGGAGGCGGCCAACTACTCCAGCACGCAGAGCTGTGACAGCGACAGCACCAGTCACCATGACGACCAGCTGGACTCCTCGCTGGAGTCAGCGCTATGAGACCAAGAGCTGCACGGGGAGACACGTGACCTTTGAACCTCAGTTATCACCAGACACCATAACAGTGCACAGAGACACAATGTATGAAAAGTTTTATCGTCTAAAATGGGATACACAGTATTTGAAAGAAAAACATATTTTTGCATAATAGAGGCTACAAGATTAAAACAAATTATTGTATATATATTTAAAGGGCTGTAGCCATCATGCGTCCCCAGTGGATGAAATGAACAACACTGTTACAGAACGGATCTTTTTATTTTTTAGAGACATCAAATGGTGAAATTAAGCTAGTGATCGCTTTTGAAATGGGTGTGTAACATTTTGGAATATAACTTTTCATATATGAGTAAGGAGGACGTGTCTGGGGATGGTAGTTCTTCTGGAGTAAATTGCATTTTGTGCTCAGCCGTGATGACGCACAGTTATTTTCAGCTCGGAGTGTCAATCTCCAAAGTGTCAGAAAACGAGAGCCAAGAGTTTGACGTGCTGAAACTGGATTTTTTTTTTTAATCCCAGTTATATCTTCAGATGTTTACAATGGAGGCAGATTCTGTTGGTTATCTCTTTCCTTGTTTACAGAGGTGCTTCTCACACAGACACATACACACACTCATACAATGCACTTACACACGGGCAGCAGAGAGGAATAGTGAAGGAGACTCTTTGATCACAAGCAGTTGGTTCGAGCACCCATGCGGAAAAGAATCCTACCTGGGGTTGCCACGCCTTGCTCAAGAAGGTATGGAACACCACCAGGAAGGCTGTGCTGTGACCTCTGACCTCCCTGTGGAAGGAGGCAAGCAAGAGGAGACTATTGCATATTGTTTTCAGATGATGTAATTCCTTCTGGCAGCCATATTGGAGGTCCAGCTCCTGCACATCAGCACATAACCAGCTTTGTAGGAGCCATTTTATTTGGTTGTATGTTTGTGCTTTTCCACATTCGGACACTAGGTGGAGTAGTGTCAAGTTGTAGGTGACGAGGTCTATTTAAAGAGCTTTGGTGTCCAGTGGTGGAGCCAAACAGGTTGCTGTTTGAAAGTATGGAGAAGCATACAGCATATTTTGTGTTTGGAATATACTGTTGGAAAAGTTATTGGTTTATTTTATGTTTGGAAATTGACTAAAGTGGACAGCAATTAGTGACCTAATTTGACAAATGGCCACTAAACAGCTGATTGTTTACATAGGAAATGGCTGTCAAACAGAATTGAATTGACCTGGTTATTTTTGACTGTTGGTTTCATGTCTGATTGATTTTTAGATTATGTCCGCTCGTTAGCTCAGCTAGTCACCGCTGTCCTAATGAAGCAAGCGTTACCTCTACTAGTGAATTTTTTTCACGTATTTGCATTTACCTCTGGTTATTAAGTTTGCCTGCTGGTTAGAAAGCTAACAAAGTCAACAATCAGCTGTTTGTTGTGGATAATTTAAGTAAATCTTCTTATGATACTTAGTAGACTAAAGGCCGCAGTATACTTCATACGCAGGCTCAAGACGCAGTAATTCAGGCTCTGTTGGTGTTCTTGATGCAGGAACCCAAGCTGAACTTTTGTCTTTAGTCTTTTCCACTTCTGATACCTCCCATTAGCTGTAACTGGTCCAGATATCGAGGGACAAATAGGCAGAGCTCAGCTCTTCTGTTGGTTCATTCATTACTTTCTCTGCTTTTGAAGAAACATCTCTAAACTCTGCACTTGAACAATAAACAGATACAATTCTCCATCTTTCTTCCTGCTCTTATTTTAAAGGACAAACCCATCTCTTTTCTGTTTATTGCCTAAATAGACTATAGTAACTGCCAAATCCTCTCTCCATCAATTTCACCATTACCCCTGGTAACAGGAGACCATTCCAGTATGGAGCAGCATAAAAGAACTCTATTTCTTAAGGATTGTACTGCACACTGTGTTCTTGGATATGTTCACGAGCCGGTCCTTTGTTTGTTTTGTCCTACGTTTTTTGAAGTATACTGGGGCCTTTTGGCTCAAGACAAATCAGGCTTCTGTAGCAGCTTTTTCAGGCAGCTTTTCTTTTGCTGGATCAGTTGTTACATATTTAGTGGTTGCTCAAGAGCTGAAACATTTTCAAAGCCTCTACTGCCCTCCAGGGATCATTAAGGTGTTGTCACATACTCAAACACACACAAACACACAAACACACACACACACACACAGGACATAGCTCACATGCCTGTCCTCAGCTCAGTCCTCTGTTGAGCCTCGTGGTGCTGGTCTCCTGCTCTGACCCTCCTCAGTGTCGGGCACTGCCAAGCCGCTCGCTGCCCTGCAAGTCAACAACAAGCACAAAAAAGCACATTACGTGTGCGTGTGCGTGTGCGTGCGTGTGTGTGCGCGCACGTGTGTTTGTGTCATCCAGCCTCATTGCTACTGTGAAGAAAAATGGACAAGTGCCAATGTTTCTTTTTTGATTTACTGCCAAATGTGCTCATGTACACACAGACTATCCGTCACGAAGCAGAGGTGACTAAGGTTGCAAACTTAGATGAAGTTGTTTTCTTGGCCTTCCTCGTCCTCAGCCTGATGTCACTTGGTGCACCATGACAACAGTTGGCGCCCTCTGTGGGTCATCACAGTGCTGGGCAGTGTTGTCATTCCAGCTATTCTAATTCTTTTGGCGTTTTCATTTAACCTACTTGGAGAACCACCTGGGTTGGTTTTGCTGCAAAGGGAACATTCAGATGACAGCAAAGTGTAGTCAGCTGGCTTTAGTAGCTTCATCCTAACAAATAGGAATCAGAGCACTGACACCGTTCAATAAATGAACAAATATTTGAATTATGACAGCCTTTCTGTGATTAAGATGACTCTTTAAAGGATGCCAGACCTTCTTTAGGAAGCATTTCCGTGACTTTTCTGGTTCGCATTCGATAATTTTCTGCTGCATCTGCTCTCATATGACATCCAAGTAGGCACCAAAAGCATCCAAAATATTTCCAAATGCATTTACCGATCTGGTTAAATTACCGGATTAGTCCAGGAGTTGTAGAAGGAGGAAAAACGATATTGGTGCTCTTTCATTGCCTTAAATGTGCAAATGTCTGGGTGGCATACACTGATTCTGTTGGCTGTAATGAGACATGACATGTTAATGATGGATGATGCTGATTTGCTTCCTGCTAAGTTCTTGATGCTGCTTGTAGTTGAGAAAACAGCCTCACTTGTTTTTTTTTAATCTGTCCTTTTTCCTCCAAACCACCATTTCTTGTTTCTGGCAGTACAAAGCAAATAGATCATGCTGTATTTGAATTTAAAGCTGACCAATATTGTACAAATATATAAAAAAAAGGGGGTGGGGTATTTTTTAGTTGTTGTTGTTTTGCACCCAGTTGAGCTGGGCTCACTTGAAATGACAGGAGCACAACCAAACCGTTTGGGTTTTCTAGCCTGATGAGCATGTTTTAAGCTTTTTAAAAGGGTTGCATTGAGAAAACCTTTACCTTTATGTATGTGTGTATTGGATGGAAGCCATTTTGAATTTTTTCATTGTCCTCTCTTTGTTTAACGAGTGGGTTCGTTTTGCACACTTGAGGTCAGGGGATGGGCTGTAAATACTTAAGTCTTGCACAGTGAATCAAAGATGCATTCTGCCCTGTTGATGTTACAATATGCTTAACCCGCTGAGAAAATGATCGTACTTTGAAAACTGAGAGAGAGAGAAAAAAAAGAAATGCAAAAACTCAACACGCTGTCACAAATATATATCATGTGATGGTTGGATGTTTTGCCTATGCAGGAGGCATACCGTGTGAAACTCTGTTTTTAAAACCAGTATCGCAATGTTTCCACTTAAACACTGATTGAGAACAACAAATAGGCACTTTTCCAGTATTCCCCCATCCTGCCAGAATATTCTCTTGATCATGTCTTTAGGAATCTCCGTTATTCCTCTGCAGACATTTAAACACAAGCTAACTGTCATTTTAGGCTTGACAGCTGTCTGAGGCACTGACGCTGACCTGACTCTGTACTGTATCCATCTACCAACAACTAACAGGTGCTACTGGTCAGTCTCAGACCATCAGAGACCAAGAAGTCAGTCCGTGACATTATCACAACCTCAGGACAATCCCATACTGTACAACCCTACCTGTGTTCAGCCTTGCATGTGTCTATACAGCCAAGCCTCTGATGGATTGCACATATTTGTTTCCAACTTGGTATAAATGCATGCTAAGGGGTAGTTACCATGACAATAGGTTGATCCTTAAATAGACTACGCAAATTTTTCAAACCCAAACTTAGATCTCCTGTAAGTCAGAACTCGAACACACACTGTCCCCGTCAACCACACCACACTGCTGTTATAGGCCGTTATTTGCCAAGCTAGCCAAATTTTTACAGTGTACACCATTGTGTCTGAAATATTTTCCACTTACACTTGCAGTTATATCTCAGTTGAAACCATAGCATTTGTCCCAGTTTGAGAGAAATTTTCTTCTTTTTTGGGTGAAACATTTGTCCTTAAATGTTTTATATTTTGTACATTTGTATGTAACATATCATGTAAATAGACAGAGACAGTGATTTAACTCATCTGGAGGATTTTGTAGTCTTTGTAAAGCCCTAATAAATGGTATTTGGTGTCACACAATCAAACAGAAATGTGAACTGTTTTGTGTGCCCATTTTAAATGTACACAGGACACTACATGGACAATAGTATGGGGACATCCAAATATTACACCCATATGTCATTGCTGAACGTTGGTCTTCTCTTTGCTTTCCACTTGATTTTTGGAATGTGCTGCAAGGATTTGGTTCCATTCAAGAGCATTAATGATGTTCTGATGTCCGGTCAAGTCAAGTTCCTCCACAAACCATTTCTTTATGGATCTGGCTTTGTCATATTGAAACAGGAACTGGTCTTCCCTACTGTTTCCACAAAGTTAGAATAACGCTGTTATCTAAAATATCAGTGTATGATGTAGCATTAAGTTTTACCCTTCAAACAATAAAAACAACCCTCCTCCTTTCTCTTACACTATAAATTAATGAAACCACTAATTAGAACGGCTGCCCATATACTTTTGACCATATACTCTGGGCATATGTTCAATGAGTTAAGCACATTATTACCACTTTTAGCATAAATTCATTGCATGATTGCACCATTTGCATTTGAAGTCTAACAAGGAATCAGTGCAGAGGCTAACTGGCTCCTGCTGATGTCTTATGCCATCTTATGTTTCCACATATGAAAAGTTGGAGGGACGTTAGTTTCAGTATTTGAACGAATTCATTGAATTAATGGTTTTACAGCTTGTAATTTTAATTTTAATACAAAGGCCAAAACTATGGAAGCAAAATAGGGTCATAAAGATCTGAATTTAAATCAACACTGAATTTAAAGCCACAAATTCAGATCTCAAAATTCAAGTTGCATATATTCAAAATGCAATATTCAGGTTGCTCAAATTCAGTTTAAAAAAATTCAGATTGAAAAAATTCAATTTAAAAAAATTCAGTTTGAAAAAATTCAGATTGAAAAAATTTAGTTTAAAAAAATTCAGATTGAAAAAAATCAGTTTGAAAAAATTCAGATCAAAAATATTCAGATAGAAAAAAATCAGATCGAAAAAATTCAGATTGCAAAATTCAAGTATCCGGGAAACCAAGGATAGGCAATCAAATCGCGCAAAAAAAAAAAAAAAAAAATNAAAAAAAAAAAAAAAAAAATCTGAATTTTATTTAAACTGAATTTGAGCAACCTGAATATTGCATTTTGAATATACGCAACTTCAATTTTGAGATCTGAATTTGTGGCTTTAAATTCAGCGTTGATTTAAATTCAGATCTTTATGACCCTATTTTGCTTCCATATCATATGTGAGGCTTTCATTAGAGGGACTTGTTGAAGCAAATCTGGTGTCAACCTGAAGAGGGCAGCAGTGCGCCTTCGTTGCGCCTACTCTGCCAAAACAAAAGAAGAAGAAGAAGACTTCCGCGTCTTCCGGAATCTTCTGGAAACAGCCGACTTCACGGTAGAAAAGAAAATGGGAACTACTGCAGCTCCCGAGACGGATTCAGACGAATTTAAAATATTTAAAAATAAAGAAGCATTTATGTCTTTGCCAAAACACTCCTATTGGTTTGACCTTTGGGTGTTTGTGCTGTTTGATATCGCGTTATTACTCTTCATGTATTTCATCGTCCCGTAAAGCGGTAAGTATAAGTTTCGTAATTTACGGGGCGGCTACGGAAGTTGCTAGTTAAGATACTGAGCGAAAATGCTAACAGAAGAGAACAAATTACTTTTAAATATTTAGGTGTTTACTTTTGGTGTTTGGTGTCACTGAATCGTATTTCAGCTAATCTTGCTAAATGAATCCCACAAGATCATATTTCTAATACATGTATTAGCTACTGATTTTATCGGCTACCTAGGAGCGATTGTTCAAGTATTTGGTCACCGCAGAGGGAGATAAGTTAGTATGAATTAGACACCACAAGTACTTTTCAGCCTCTTTTTGAGCTTTTCTAGGTCTTTTAAGGATTTGGAATTGTCCACATTTATGAAAAAACTTTAAGTCAGTCCTGATAGACAAATCTACATGTAGCGCTGATGGTCATTTTTCACATAATTCATCAATAAAAATTTTCGCAGCAAAAAATTAAAAAGAATTATGATCTGAAATTTCACTGAACTCAGGTCTGATAGTGACCATGTAAAGATAATTAATGTATTTCTCGATGGTGCGGCTTGATTCCATACTGATACTTGGAGGCTGATATTGATATCATACAATCCAACAACGAACAATTGACATTTACTGTTTTTAAGCCGTTTTTTGGCAAGGATTCCTCAGATTTGTGTCATGAGACCTGCAGTACTGAGACAGAATATTTACAGGGGAAAAATACTATCAAAGATACTTGTATTGGCAATCTTAAATAAGTGACAAATTACATAATATTAATAAAGATTGTAATTAAGATCATAATTGTTCTTAATTCCTTGATGTGAAAATTTCTGTTGATTCATGTGAGACAGGACATCAGTATTACATGACGTTTGGTCTATCAGGACTGATTTAATAATGACACAAAGTCAAATATAACTAAATTAGGGCTGTGAATCAATTAAAAAATACTTGTAATCATTATACACTGAATCACCAAATTAATGTAAGATTAATTCCCTGTTGAAAAATCCCTGCTTTATATGCTTTATTGAACTGTTTGTCACAAAAACAAGAGGCCCCACAACTTAATTGATTTATTTTACCTTAAAGGAGTAGCTTTATTTTGTATTGAATGTATGATTTAATTAATTTGTTCAGAAGTTTTTAAAGTAGAATGTTTCATCTGCAAGTGTGTTTCTTTCCTTCTCCATAATTAGTGTGAGGATATAACGTTAGCCACAGGAAGTGAAAAAACTGATGCTGTTATTTTATTTTATTTTTTTAACTAAACAGTCCACATTAATCGCAAAAATTAACGTGTTACTTTCCCCAGCCTTAAACTAAGAAACATGAGGGAAAATATGCTTTAAAATGCAGTGGTTGACACTAACCTCACACCAAGAAAGACCTGGGTTTGAATCAGACCGGGCCTTTCTGTGTGCAGTTTGAATGTTCTTCCTGTGCCTTCATGAGTTTCCTTCAGGTCGTGCTTCCTTTCACAATCCACAGACGTGCAGGTTAGGTGAACTGGAAACTCTAAATTGCTGGCAGTCGTGAATCAAATAATTTTTCTTGAACTACAGATAAAAGAATTATAACTCAAACAGAACATGTAATGTATGTTAAAAAAAAAAAAAATTATTTTGCTTGATGTTTATTTATGTTTACCTAAGAAACTGTGTTTTGAGAGTTTGATATATATATTAATGTTACATGTTATGTGTTACTCTTTTGTTTTGTGTATTTGTTCTGCATATTTCAGCATGTTCAAAATAAATCAAAATCAAATCAAATCNTGTTTTGTGTATTTGTTCTGCATATTTCAGCATGTTCAAAATAAATCAAAATCAAATCAAATCAAACATTGTCTTAAATGTCATGTTTTTCTTACAGCTCTGCCCCCAGACTGACTCTGAACCCTGAGGACCTGCTGTGCTGTTCCTGCTCTTCTGTGGGGGCTTGCCTACCTAAGCATGAGTGGAATTAACCCTGCATTACTTGATATCGAATCACAAGTTTCCAAGGCTCAGAAGATGGAACCGGAGGCTCTTTTCATGCTCCATCCTGGTTGCACTTGTGACCTTTAGGCAGAGGCTGTGGAATGTCTGTCTGCATGGATGGATTCACTGTGTGGCCATGGAGAAGAGATAAGATTTAAGCATTCTACATGTTAGTATTATTGATGATTGATGATTATATCATCAGGACTTGTCAGAAGCAGCTGTTTTAAAATAATAAAGAAATTGTAATGTATTTGCTGTAAACAGATCTGCTCAGTGATTTTTTTTAATCATAGTCCACTACTATCAAAGTTAATGTGCAGCTTTTTGTACTTAAATGTTCCTGTTTGATGTAGTAACTTAACCTGATTAACAACAAAACTCTGGAGAGAAGAGATCAGTTCCAGTTCTGAAAATGTGAGTTGTGTTGTAAAAAGAAACATGTTTGTCCAGTGTAGAATTAGGAAAGACAATGGGAATGGAATTTCACTTCATCCCAAACAATGAAATCACTGTGAGGTTATGGAGTTTGTTTCCAGAACACCAACATCTAGAGTTTGCACATGGAAAGTTCTGCAAATAAAGCTTTTTTTCCTGACTGCTAAATGGCTACCATTTGGTTCTTGATTGGTACCGTATAGTTTTCATATTTATATGCATTTCAAATCCCTTATATAAAACATAGCTAATAATTAAAAAAAAAAGTCTATCTTAGTATTTTTAATATAAGCATTAGAATGATGTGTTTTGATTTCAAACTGTAAGTTCGGTATTAAGACCCTTTTAAAGAAAAATCTAAGTTACATGAATATCTAAAGTTTGTGTTATGGGCTTATGGTGGGCATAAGATAACGTAATGTGATGCAAGCTTTAAAAATAGAGATTTATGTGCTTCTGTTGTCCAATATGTCTTAAAGTATGTATATACAATTTTGTTTTAAATAAAAGTTTACCACGGCGATATAACAAGTTTTACAGTATTGCATGGGCTTTGGTAACAGTAAACGTAATCCCTAATATGACCGGCAGGTGGCAGCAATGCTTCAGGATATTTACAGAAGTTCCAATTTATTTTAGATGTGTGGAAAAATTCACCCGCTATAACGACACAATCCCTTTTATGCGCCATCAACAGCCATAATTGAAAAGAATACAAGGTTATGTGTCAGAGTTGGATTATATGATTACTTTTGCCAAAAACAAATGGACACAAGGACACTCAACATCAACAATCCACGGGATAAATAATGCCAGTTGTAACTGCTAATGCTATGTGCTATATAGAATAACTTTCCCTTTTCTGTGGTAGACAATACTGAGTGATAAATTATCTTTGCGTATTTTAGAACAAGACCAATGATTTTATAATACACAGCTGTCCAAATCACTAATTGCGCACAACTTAATTTGAAAACTGGCTTTGCTACAAGTGTTTCCGGTAATGGCCGAGCACGTTTAGCTAGCTATGGTTGCTTAGTAATGTTATTGATTTTTAAAAGCATATTGACTAAATAATGGAAACAGATGACAGTTCCAGTCAAGTGGAAAACACGGGTCAGTTTTACTGGAATATTTTGTACTACTGTTGTCGTTTTCAACAACAAACGAGCTTTGTCTTGTAGATAGCTTGTGGGAGGCAGCTGTGTAGCTCAAGCTAACAGGCTAACAACATTGACTGTAATTTGCAGAGGTAAACATTGCAAAACTTGAACAATTAAGATATAGACTAACGTACATTGTATGTGAAGACTTGAGTGCTCTTTGGAAATGAATAACGTTGATGCATTGCCTTTGTGATTCGTTTACGACTGTTGCAAAATATTACAAGTTTACATTTCTCACTACTGATTTGGCATTGTGGCTAGCTTAGCTAAATTAGCTCTAAGCTCAAATCAGGCGTTGGTTATAGTTTATGTCATAAATTAGACCATGTCTGATATAAAAATCGCATTCAATCCAGCTTATTTGTGTTTATGAAGAAATTGGCGGTGGAATTGCATTTAGGAATCAACCCTCTTCCCACGCAAAGAAAGAATAATGATCAGTTGTGTGACTAAAAAGAGAAAGACAGACACATGACATGATTGTGTCCAATCCACGTCTCCACCTGTCCAGGTATATTCCTGCCACTGTCATCATTACGGCTGCTGATACCTCCACTGCGGCTGATTTCTGCAGCGATGTGGCAGGTTGCTGAACGAAGAGATGTTGTGGATTACNCCTCCACTGCGGCTGATTTCTGCAGCGATGTGGCAGGTTGCTGAACGAAGAGATGTTGTGGATTACGAAAAGCTTGAGGAGTTTGTGACGCTGGTGACTGCGACGGTTCCAGACCTGCTCAACCCAAAGCAGCGAGCCAAACTGCTGCTTCGTCTGCGAGCAAGAGTGAGTCAGAAGCTGAAATCAAGCCACAGAAATTCTGTGAATGACCTTCCATCATTGCTCCAGTGTCTTGCTGAACATCTCCTTGTATAGTGTGATAGTAATATACTGTGTGTGTGTGTGTGTGCAGCTTTCAGAGCATCTCCAACACACTAAATACATCTCTCTTTTCAGATTATTCTTGAGTTGTGCAGTGATGAACAAACATCCAACATTTTGTGTATACAGCCACACCTAGAGCGAATCCGCCCATCAGGATACACAGGGGTATGTGACAGCTGACGTAATATTTCTTGACAAGTATGTACAGTTCCTGAAATAGAAGATGATATGTACATAGACATATCAGATGATGTTGACATTGGAGCGGTCCTTGTGGTAACGGTAATATCTTTCAGAGTGGAGATGCAGAAGTGGATGCAGAAGAGACCATTTTCCTGGAGCTCGTCCAGACTCTCCTGAAGGATCCAGCAGAGAGGGAGCATTTTTATCAGGCACTGCAGCTTCCTGTTTTAACGACATTCTAACTCAAATTCCTCTTCTTTTTTTCATTTATTTATGAATTTATTTGGATTTAAGTGCTGATGTCCCATTACGGAAACATTTTCGAGTGGCTGTTTTCTTTGTGCTTTGCAGGAAGTTTTTCCAATAGAATATGGACTCAGCTATGACACAGACATGCAGCTCCTTGTTTGGGAGTTTCTTTCCAAACTGCAGAAGCTTCTGCCAGTACCAGACCTCGGACAGGTAAGAGATTACATCACACAAACTCACACAAACCACATTCAGGAGTGTCGTTTGTGGTGTTATAGTGGCTTTGTTGGCCAAGGTGTAAACAACCCAAATACCTTGGTCATGTTAGCTAGTTTTTGTTTGTGTCTTTGTTTTTTTTTTTTTCTAATGTGTTGTGTGCAAAAAAAAAAGCTAATTTTTTTTTTTTTTCCAGAATTTAAGGGCAATTTATGATTGCTGAGTTACTGAAATTTAAGTTGTTACTATTAAGCTATTAATAACACCATGAGCTGCAGAATCAATGCTGATTGCTGTAACTATTAATGAATACACTAAATGGTACTAGTAATTTCAGTATTACTAATAGACCACTCGTACAAGCATTTATGTTTATTGCCTATATTATTGTTAGTGGTTTTAGTAATAGTCATGTTGTGTATAAAAGTAATAGACTTGGCAGGTATAGTGTTGTGTGTACATATATTCAGGTTTGTTTTATGTTTTGATGCTTTTTAAAAGCCCTTACATGATATAATCTTTGTTTAGCTACATCTTATTTTGATTTTTAGCCCCCGAATTATGTATTTAAAAAAAAAAAAAAAAAANAAAAAAAAAAAAAAAAAGCACTCTTTTGTGCTGATGAATATGTTTCTGTTCATGAGCAGACCGTGTCATGGCTCACTTCTGCTCCCTCTGTACTGAAGGACTGCTTGCATGCTCTCTCCACTCCTGACGACCTAAAGTCTCTCCTGCGACACCACAAATGCCTCGAGGACCTCGGCGCACAAGGTAAACCAGACA
Source organism: Lucifuga dentata (assembly GCA_014773175.1). Taxonomy (NCBI): domain Eukaryota; kingdom Metazoa; phylum Chordata; class Actinopteri; order Ophidiiformes; family Bythitidae; genus Lucifuga; species Lucifuga dentata. The sequence goes on from VXCM01004296.1 coordinate 12,898, forward strand.
CAGTAAGGCCCCTTCACTCATCCATCAACACTCATATTATGCTGCTTTCACTCATTCATTCATTAGTTTTTTTATGTGCAAGGAAATCAGCAGAAATCCATTCAGCAGAACTCTTTAAAAATTACTGTATATGTGAAGTTGTAGGGAAGAGTTGTTAATCAACTTTTGTTCTTGGCTAGTTAATGGACTTCTCGATACAGCAGGAACTGTAATGAAAGTACAGTTTAAAAAAACTTTGTGTGTCTGTTTAGAGCAGTGCAGTTGAAAAAATAATTTTGCCATTCCATGTGTGAAAGGGGCATTAAATTTTTCATTGTAAGTAGATTTGTGACAGATTAATGCTCATTTCCTCTGTGTTCTTTATAGGTAACACTGTGGAGATGTCCACGCAGGTCTTTGCCTGCTCTGAGTGTCCGTTCTTTCACATGCAGGAGTCCTACCTGCTGCAGCACGTTGAGCGCAGTCACCCTGAGGAGTACAGCAAGCTGCAAAAGCCTGCAGAGGCTGCTGCAGCACCCAAGAAAAAGATCCAGCGCCTGGACTTCCCAAAGCCTTTCCCCATCCATGACAGGCCCAGTCCTCACGTGTGCCAAGAGTGTGGCAAGACTTTCACTCGCGCCTCAGACGTGACCCGTCACCAGCGCATCCATACAGGTGAGCGCCCGTACACCTGCCAGGAATGTAACAAAGGCTTCAAGAACTCCTGGGATCTGACCAGACATCAGCGCATTCACACCGGGGAGCGTCCGTTTCTCTGCCCGCAGTGCGGGAAAGCTTTCACTCAGATGGGGTTGCTGAAGCTGCATTTTGAACGAACCACTTGCAGTCAAATTTGTGACCCTCCTCTAGACTTCACAACAGAGGTGGTGGTGGCAGAGGAGACGGAGGAGAAAGGAGGCGGGCAGTACAAGTGCCAGAAATGTGAGGAGAGCTTTGACAGCATCCTGGAACGCCTGAGGCACAGGCAGAGTCACGTGATAAGGCGTCAGTACAAATGCTCCCAGTGTGAGAAGATCTACGGCAGAACTTCAGACCTGAAGAGACACCAGATGAAACACACTGGGGAACGCCCATTCACCTGCGAGTGCGGCAAAAACTTCACGCACGTGTGGCTGCTGAGCAAGCACCAGCAGATCCACAGCAGGGAGCGTCCCTACCCATGCGCGGAATGTGGAAAGAGCTTCACGCAGCTCCAGATCCTCAACAGGCACCTGCTGACACACAACGGCCAGCGACCTTTCCAGTGCTCCTACTGCGAGAAGAGTTTCACTCAGCTGGCGGGCCTGACGCGCCACAAAAGAATCCACACAGGTGAGAGGCCGTACGTGTGCTCTGCATGCAACAAGACGTTCCTCACGCACGGAGAACTGGTAAGGCACCAGCGCAGCCACAGCAACTTACGGCCATACAGTTGCCCGCAGTGCACAAAGAGTTTCAAGACCAAGCGTGCTCAGAGCGAACACCTCAACACTCATACAGGTGAGCGTCCCTTCATGTGCACCCGTTGTGGGAAGAGGTTTGCCAAGTCAACCTCACTCATCCGACACAACTTGATTCACACAGGGGAACGGCCCCATCAGTGCTCTCAGTGTGGGAAGACTTTCCTCACCTCTGGCGAGCTCCTCCTCCACAGGCGGATCCACACAGGGGAAAGACCATATCCCTGCTCTTACTGTGAGAGGAGGTTCAGGTGCTCCTCCGACCTCAGCATGCACATACGAACACACACTGGAGAAAAGCCATACAACTGTCTGTTTTGTAAGAAAAGCTTCTCCACGTCCACTCGACTTAAGCGTCACCTTCGTACGCACGTGGCAAAGGGGATTCTTGTGGAATCGCTGAATCTCTAAGCTAATCGGAGCTGATTGTTTCTTTGATAAAGATGATTGTTGGTTTGTCATTAAAAAGCAAAAACTGTCTTTTGTAACTTTTGGTTGCGTGGCTGTTTCTGTTGCATGGTTATGCTTTAAAAATGATGGCTTGGAATAATAGATGGGGTGTGTGGTTATATGAATAACCTTGTTCTTGTTTTGCCAACCAGGCTGATATGAGTCAACCTTTATTGCAAATTATTTTCCAAAAGTATGAACCATCTAGCCTCAAGAAATAGTAATATTCTTATTTTGCTTGCATTTGCATTGCTCACATTGTCTAACATGATTGTGTTTCTCCCTGTAAATTCTCTATGGCCTTTTAAAGTGGAGATATTGATGGACAATTCCAAAAATATTAGCTTTAGGCTTAATGGTGATGTAGTAAGTGAATAAATGTGTTATACAAGAGCAATTACAGCTAAAAGAAGGATCGTTCTATTTGGTTTGGTCACTTGACAGAGAGCAACCCAGATCTAAATTTATAAACCCAGAAGATCTCATGAACTGTGCTGAGATAAGCTGATAGATTTTTCAATCACACAGCTTCTTTGACTGTGTTTGCTCAGCTCTGATAGCAGCTCCCCAGACGTTCTTCTCTGTTAAGCATAATATACAACTCAAAACAATTAAAGCAACAGTGCACTGAGATATGGTTGATTTATTCAATTTTGGTATGTTGGCATTTAGATGAAATATTGTATCTAAGCCCCAACATAGCAAGTAAAAAAAAAAGCATAGTATATATACTGGACCTGCTAAATTGCATTGCAAAATGCAGCCATCATAACTATATCTTATGGATTTTGTAACACTGCACAGGATGTAACCATATTTACGAGGATTTATACAGCTTTACATGGTATCTTGACAAAATTAATGGGGCAGCATTTTCATCTTTGAAATTTGTAAAACCAGAAATGACTTTTTAAATCCAAATATCGTAGTTTCAAAACCCATTAATGGCAACAACGAAAACAAACTTCTTTTTTTAAAATCCCAAGATCTAGAACGATCACTTTTACCAAGTGGTTTCTCATATTGGTTATCGTTATAACCCAATAGTTATCTGAATATTATAAAATTCCCTCTAGGTTTCCCGCCGGACCGTTTATCAAAGGGACTTCCGGTCCCACCTACATTCCCATGTCGCTTCCGGGTAGCCACAAGACTCAACCAGCGAGGCGACGTTATCTGAACCCTGTAAACAAAAGTTACCAAACGGTTTAACTTCAGCGAGACATTAAACGAAAAGACATGCATATCAAAACAGGTAAGTTTTGACAGCTTTTTGACACATCTGACCAAATTTTTTATCAGTTTTAGATGGGACATTGTTCGATTATCTCGCCGATGGGTTAGCTTTGGCGCTAGCGGCAACAGCCTGCTCGCTACTTTGAATGGACGGTTACGAAACTTTGGCTACGGCTAACGCGGTGCTAGCTGTTCAGTAATTAAGTAGCTGTACAAAAGTCAAACCAATCTCCTCAGTGAAATTTGATGCAGTTTAAGACATTGTTAGTGTTAACCGGTGGATGAAAAAGACCGTCGAGTTTAATTCGCTATACCTGGATGTTGCTAACTAAAGTTAGCTAACACCGGCGCAGGCTTATTTGTGCCCATGTGGAGAGCAGAAAGGGAAACTTGGTGTCACTGAATAAATAACTTCATAAAATGTGTGTAGTTACATAAATTCTGGGCGTTTCTTTAACAGTAATGCTCTTGTGATTGAAGCCACATTTGTCGTCTATAATGTGGTCGCTTACGCGGGCACGCTGTTAGGGTCGGTGCACACAATACAAGTGTGCGTTACACAAGCAAAATTAGGTATTTTTTTATCGTGCTTTATAAACTTAGCTTATAGGTTAAATTTCTGCTAACTTCGCATGACTGGGTAATCGAAATGGCGGGGACTTATTCCTTGGGAGATCGCAAACTTGTCAGCTCTGATTTCCTTGAATATTCACAATAGCTAAATGAGGACTATTGATTTTACCCATCATACTCATTGTACTGGCCATGGGAGCACTATTCAGCAAACTCCTTTACGAATGATTTTGAGCCTGTAGATGGCACCGTGCAAAGTCATGGAAATTGACCCTTATGACATGACAAGAGACAAGGCTACTAGTTGGAAAACTAAAGCTGCTCCTAGAAGTTGGATTGTTGAATAGGTTGATAGTTGTATGAGTGACCTCCTTTTTAAATCTTGCAGCTCCAAATGCAGTAACCCTTTGCTGTGTTTAACTCAGTGGCGAGCAGCAGATATCTGACCACCTCGTTGGCATCTCTCTTTCAGGTACATGGGAAGCCAACAACACTGTGTGTGATTCAGACCCGCTGTGTGACCCAGCAGTCCTCGTTTCAGCAACCAATTCTGAGCCACACATTCGCAACCGCCGTTTGTCCCCTGGCTCAGGCAACTGTGGAGGCGGCGGGGGAGGAGGTTGTATCTCTGGAGATGACCAGCAGCCTCGGCAACTTTCACCTGGGACCTCTGAGGGTGACCTGATTGGCCCCAGCCACGCACAGAATTTCAGCTCACGCAGGGAAAAAGAACGCAGGAGTCAGCAGTACAAAGGCCGGAGCCTTCGCAGGGATAGTCAGAAAGGGGTTAGTCGTGGCGACCGGCCCCAAAAGGCAAACCAGAAGGAGAGGTGGGTTGAGGACAGTCTGTCACTGCTCAAGCCCCCACCTGCTTTCCCAGTGCAGGACAGCCCCGCCAAGCTGCAGCCGGCTGTCAGCTACGCCTCCAAGGTGAAGGCAGGGGCAGCGTGTGGAGTGCTGGAGGAGGACCGACCCGCTATTGGTGTGCTGCTACAGAACCAGTGGGGCCTCAGTTTCATTAGTGAGGTGAGATCGGCCACAGAGAGCTCCAGCCCTGCAGCCTCCATCCCCCCACCTCAGCCTACAGACGCAAAACAGTCAGCAGACCCACCTCACAAAACAATTCTCACAACCCAGCCTCCTGATGAAATGCCCACTGTAGTCACTACCTCGGTCATCCTGGGCATCCGTCCAGAAGGGGACGAGAACAACGGGAAGCTGCTGCTTAGTTGTCGCCATCTAGTGGAGGCTCTGAACTATCACAGTCGAGGTGAGAGCTTTGTGACGATCACGCTTTTTTACATTTTTTTTTTTTTTNCATTTTTTTTTTTTTCTTAAGTCTGAAAATTCAGTTAATTGCATGAGTTCTAACTGCTTATCTGTTGTTCCTCCACAGAATGGAATTCTACCTGTAACAAACAGAAAAGAGGTAAGCTCATCCAAAGTGTAAACTGCTCAGTGCTGTCGTGCCACTTCTCATAAAATACTGAACAGCTAGCTGTGGCAGCAATGTTTGCAATAGTCTGAAAGTATTACAGCTCCTAAGAGCTTCATTATTTGAGAAACTGCTTTATGTCAATAGAATTCTAGCCTGCCATTCTCAAGTCGATCAGTGGTTTAAAGGACAATACCAGTGATCGTGCATGCATGAGCCCAGTATATACAACCCTGCTGATTACACTTCAAATCACCTTCCAGGGATGGTAAAGCCAAAAAAACAAATCATTACCTGTCAAAATGTTAAATGAGTTCAACAGAAATATCATCTTGCCTATTTTAGGGATTTTTGTTGTGTGAGGATTTTAACAACCTTTAGCAGAATTGGTCATGGCTGCTTTAGTGTGTAACTGTCTTTGTTTTTTTTTTTTGTTTGTTTTTTTTTAAATTTCAGATCCAAAAAGGGTCATCTGGTACAAGGGCACCCAGGAGCACCCAGCCTAGTAAAGTGAGACCTCCAGAGCATACAAACACAACGCACACTTACATACATGTTAACAAAGAAAGATGGACACATTTGTGAGTCCAGTTCACACACACACACACTGCACTCAGGATGATGTCTTCACGCAAAGCCACACTGAGACACTTTGGATTAACCCCCTTTGAGATCTTACAGCAATGGACTTTTTTAACGCCTTACAGAACACCTGCCTTAAATAATCAGTCCTGTTCTTTCATCACCTCGTTACGATTTTTAGCTTGTTTTTGTAGACTTGGTCTTTTTTTTTTTTTTAAACAATTTCTGCAGAGCTGTAATTTAATTGTTTTTGAAAGCTGCAGTTTTATCCAATTTTTTTGTCCTCTGTAAAGCGAGCGGTCAATCAAGCACTTTGTTTAAAAGAAAAAAATCTGTCATGACCAATCCCTGTGTGCAAGAAACCCTCATCAGTCTTTTTTTTTTTTTTTTTTTTNTTTTTTTTTTTTTTTTTTTAATTCTCCCCTCCAATATGAACAGAGGGATGTCTTGTACCTGCTTCCATCTCACTGTTATTGTAAGTAGAGGACTTGTCGTATGTTCCGTTTACAGAAGGGTGTAGTACAGCACAGTAGAGTCCACCCTTTACCCCCATCTGATCTTAATGCTGTTTTTTTGTCTTTATGTTTAGTCTTTTTTTTCTTCCCTAATCGGGTGAATGTTACTCATGAATCCATAAGGGATCTCACATGTTCATTGTTGATTTTGAAAAGAATTTATTGAATTAAAAAATTTACACTGGAGAAGGAGGAATGTAAGTGAACAGTATTGCCTAATAAAATTGAATAAACTTGACGTGAGTCACTGTTGCATTTTAATTTTAAAGTCTGAAAATAGTTTAAATACCTGCTTATTCCATGTGGGGCTACAGGAGCTTAACACCAAGCAGGTAAAGTTTTTACCCACGTATGGAGTAATATCCTTTAGAGGATAAAGCAGTTAAGTCCTAAGATTATATCACTTCTTCCCCTTCAGGCCAGCATGTTATGAGAATACATATTTTGTCTTGTATGAGGTATGAGCTATGACACGTGCCCTTTTAGTTTCTGTTACTTTCCCCCTCTACAATTCTAAATGTGTATATCAACAGTTTGTAACATAAGGCAGGATGCAGGATTGTCCTGAATAATTACATGTTCACAGCATCCAGGAAAAAACATTTTTGCCATGATTAGCTGAACCTGCCCAAAAAAAAAAAAAATTCTTCCCACAATTTCTATCCCAGTGAGTAGAGAAAGGAGAAATAAGCTTTACAGAGTGCGTTGATCACCTGCATGATTTGTGGGTAATTTAGTTCTTCAATTTTTGAAAATCATAACGAGTTGCAAGAAAAACCAAAACCATGATACGCCAAACAAAATAAATTAGTCTGGGGCTTTAAAAATTGGTTATCTTTATACAGAATATCACCTTTCCAGTGTGGCAGGTTTGAAGTCAAATTCACTGGAGCTAAAGTGCCTCTTCAGAGACCAAAAGGAATCAACCCCTGCTGTCATTTCCAGACCTGCTGCAACAACAGATTTAGCACCAGGCAGTCGCTGGGTCAGTCTCTCCAGGTCACTTCCACTTCATCTGTTCTGTACCTGCGACAGAAGAAACAGTGTCTGACTGACAGAATGACGGCACTGCTACAGTCTGTCAAACTATAAAAGTTGCTAATACATTTTGAAGCACTTCAAGTATTCCAAGACTTTTTACATATAAGCGCATAGAAACTATTAAGACTGGCCATTTATGTTTTCCAGAAATATTTGGCTGCATGTTACTTTATATGTGTGCCATGAAAAAGGTCATTTCTACACATGCTTCAATTCTCTGCCTCCCAGATAATGTCATTTTAATGAAATTTAGGCTGCTGGTCAGAAACCTCTTTAATGCTCTGAAGTAATTCCTGTATGTTCCCTGGATCCCACTTCTGGAAACACTGTCCCAGATCATCAAGCAACCAAATATGGAGCGCTAACTTTCTCCACAAAGTCATAAATATCAGGCATTACATGATGGAGGAAAAAGAAGCAGTTACTCATTTGCTTCCACTGAAGTTGAAGCATAGTTTGCAGGATAGATGTGACGCTTTATGCTATGTGAGAACTTTGTATTTTGTGTTGACATGTTTGTAGCTCTGTGTTTCAATTTTTGTGCTTTTCTCCTGCTTTAAAGCGTGCATTTCCACTGTAAATTACCACGCAAACCTTCCTTTAAATCAAACTTGAAGTAGACGCTCACCTTTGAGTGATCCACGAGTCTTTCAGCTCCGTCACGTGACCAGCCCTAAACATCTCCCAGCCAGCTTGAGCAATCATTGCTCCATTGTCAATGCAGAATCTGTGGTACAGAGTTAAGTATTATCTGGACTGATGTAGGAACACTGTGTTAAAGGACCATACCAGCCATTTTGTATGCCTGAGCCTAATATATTGAATTTTCATACATGTTACGTTATTGACAATCATTTCCCAAAGCATACTACTGGAACTGTTAATTAAAAAATGGTTCCTACCTTTCAGACCGCCACTGGTTTCAGTTCATTCTGGTACGCTATTAAAATCAACTTGATACTTGAAACGTTCTTGGGGTAGGTAATCCATCATCATGAACAAGACATATGTTCAGGGTTTTTTTTTCAAAGTTACATAATTTTAGTATTTAAGCTCAATAAAAAGCGCAGAGTGATTTAAAAATGCTTACTGTTGTCAGTTCTTCATGACAGCACTTGAACGCACCACTTGGAAGTATTTTCAGATCATTCCACGCCATTTCTTGCACTTAAACGCTAAAATTATGTAACTTGAAAAAAAAACTTGAATACATGTGTTGTTCGTGATGATGGATTACCTGTCCCAAGAATGTTTCAAATATCAACAAGTTGATTTTAATAGCANTTGTTCGTGATGATGGATTACCTGTCCCAAGAATGTTTCAAATATCAACAAGTTGATTTTAATAGCATACAAGAATGAACTGAAATCAATGGAGGTCTGGAAGGTAGGAACAAAAATTTTAATTCACTGTTTCAGTAGTATGCTTTGGGAAATGATTTTCAGTAATGTTACGTATATGAAAATTCAATATATTAGGCTCAAACATGCAAAATGGCTGGTATGGTCCTTTCAGCCTTAAAAAGTACATTTGAAGAAGTCAAGACTCAGACTAATGAAGGACTGTGGAATTTGGTTTTGTTGGGGAATTTGTCAAAACGTGACCTTGCGAAAAGCCAAACAACTCAGCACCTGGCTAAGCATCTGCAGAGCAATTTGTATTTTTTTTAAAAACCCAAAACAGATATTAGACATATATATGGAGAGAAGTGAGCTGTTCGTGTCTGATCTGGGACTTTCAGCTACAGGAGCGCAGATGCAAAGCAAAGTCTGCATCACAGATATATTTACCGTTCATCTGTGGCAAAGAGTTTGGCTCCTCTCTCTTTACACATCACATCCATCATCTCCTGCAGCCGCAGGTTACCTACACAGGATATATTTGACCATGAGAAGATGAACTCAATTGTTGAAAGGATCCAATAAAAAAAAAGGAAAAGATCCAGAAGTACAAAGGACATCACAAAAAGACATTGGTATGAAGTGTTGGATTTATCTTTGAGGTTTTAAAGTGCTCCCAGTTTACTTACAGCCAACACCCCCAACGATGAGGACCTCTTGGGAGCTGCAGTGAGCCATGGCCCTTTCCGTGATCTCCACCAGCATGGAGAACACCGTCTCCTGCAGGGATGAAGCACAAAAGACTGATTCCACAATTAACAAACAAAGACTGACAAGGACACCATTTTAAAAGCTGATCCCAAAATATAACAGAGTTTACTGAGACTTTTATTCAAAGTGCCTGTGTAAAGGGTTACATGTGGTTTAAGTTCTAAAATGATCCCATAAGGGAGCAGAGGCTTTAAAGGAACATATCAGTAATTTTGCATGTTTGAGCCCAGTAAACACAACCTGCATACAGGTTACAGTACTGCCAACCATTTTCCAAAAAATCCTACTAGAGTGGTAAATTTTACATTTGTTTTTTTTTTTTTTTTNTTTTTTTTTTTTTTCTACCTTCCAGCAGCCATTGGTTCAGTTGACTACACTGCACCATTAAAATCAACTGTAGAATCTTGAAAAGTGCTTGAGATAAGTAATCCATCAAAGCATTCTTATTTTTTACCGAAGTTACTTCATTTAATCGAGCCAACACGGAGCTGCATGGAAGAAAAGGTATGTCTCTGCCAGGGAATATAGTCCCAGGAAAAGATGGCCTTTACCAAGAAATTAAAAACGACAGTGCCTTCTATATTTGGACATACATGTTAGGAGGCGAAACATTGAATTTTAAGGTGCATGTATCATGCGAACATGTACTAGTCCAATGAGTGTGTTGGTACTGACCTGCAGGGAGAAGCAGAGGTCCTCTGCTGTACACTGACCAGAACTCAGCATCTTATTAGCAGCTTCCTGTGGAACAAAAAGCTGGTTCAGGTCTTCACAGATGCACTCAGTTCTAGGAACTGAAACCTGACCCAGGTCCAAATTACACTGGGTCCAAATTATATTTAGTATAACTGGATCAGGTAGGATCCTGTGTCAATATGTCTTATACCTGAGCAGCCTCCTTGTAAGCTCTGATCGTGTCACATCATGACCACGGCAGGAGAAAATCAATTTTTTGAGGTGAGACAGAGAGTATGCAGGAATAAAAATGGAGGCTTTGCCGAAAGAAGATGAGAGAACAGCTGCTCATTTACTGGTGGCGTATTGTGCCGCTACCAGTGTTTTGTTCTCCCTATTATTTGGGGATGTTTGGGTAGACCACATTTTGGATCTGATTTAAATAACCAGATAATTATATAATAATAATAATAACTGTTTTGGACCGATCAATCTACTTTCCTATCTTCACCTATGGTCATGAGCTTCGGGTAGTGACCGAAAGGACGAGATCGCGGATACAAGCGGTGGAAATGAGGTTCCTCCGTAGGGTGTCTGGGCTCACTCTCACGGACAGGGTGAGAAGCTCAGACATCCAGGAGGGACTTGGAGTAGAGCCGCTGCTCCTCCGCATTGAAAGGAGTCAGTTGAGGTGGTNCATCCAGGAGGGACTTGGAGTAGAGCCGCTGCTCCTCCGCATTGAAAGGAGTCAGTTGAGGTGGTTTGGGCACCTAACAAGGATGCCCCCTGGTCGTCTCCCTAGGGAGGTCTTCCAGGCACATCCACCTGGGAAGAGGCCCCAGGGAAGACCCAGGACACGCTGGAGGGATTACATCTCCCGGCTGGCCTGGGAATGCCTCGGAGTCCCCCAGGAGGAGTTAGAGGGCCTGGCCAGGGACAGGGAAGTGTGGGCCGGTTTGCTTAGTCTGCTGTCACCACGACCCGGACCCGGATAAGCAGAGGATAATGGATGGATGGATGTTTTGGACTGGGTCCAAATCAAGTCAGGTCTCTTTCTTTTTTCATTTATGCACATCTGGTTTGGGTAGGTGGAGACCTTTGCTGTTAGAATCACAAGGATCTGAACCAGACCAGCAGTGAAAACCAGAAAAATAATGACGTGGTAGACATCAAATTGTAGCCTTGGGGAGTAATTTCAGGTTTGGACTCAAAACATACGTAAGAGGATCAAATCATCATCATCATCATCATCCAAGTCTAGAGGCTACCACTGAATCAGTCCCACACAGCTTACCTCACTGTAGGATAAAATCCCAGAAAATGAGACATCCATTCCTTTGACTGTATATGGCAGCTCCACATACTGACTGCCCCTGATGGAATTGACAGGAAACACCAAGACACGCGCGCACACACACACACACACACATTAATCAAGCAGTACCAGAAAAAAAATACATGGAAAATAACAAATCTGTCATCACTAACTTCTTGGCCATCTGCTCTATGTTGTACCCTGGGCTGGGGTCGTTGGAGATCTGAGTGGAGAAAAGGTTCCAGGTTCACATTTGTCATTTATCACATATATAGGGACATACAAGGGGCAAATAATCTGTGTAATACAGACAATAACAACACAAACCTTAATCACTCTGGCGAACCGATCCAAACAGTTACCAACTGCGATGTCGATGGTCTCACCAAATATTCTGTACCGCCGCTCTGAGTACGCAATAACCTTGACAGGAAGAAAAGGACAAATGCCTAAAGAGGTTCTGTACCGCATTCTAACAAGTCACAACTTTCTTGGTTATGAGGTCATAGAAACAGGTTTTGACCAGTATGGGTGTTGGAAAAGTTGAGCCCTAAAACCACAGCTGAACAGATGAAGACTTTACGATACCTGCAAACAGACACTTACCTGTGTGTTCCCCCCGCTGACGTAGAGCACCGTGGGGTTGTTGGCTTTGGTGATGAGACGGCCCATCTCTATGTGGCCTATACAGTGGTTGACTCCAAGGAGTGGCTTCCCCCACAGCTGAGCGACCGTACGGGCCACCAGAGCCACGGTCACCAAAGGGGCACCCATACCAGGACCTGAGGAGCGAGGGGCGGGAGGGTTACATGTGGAAACATGGCGATAAAAGTTCAAAAACACAACAGTTTAAAGTATCTTTATTTGGGAGAGAAGGTCATGTATTTGTGTGTTCAACTCGGCTATACTGTTAAACACCTTGTAACTCTGTTTTGAAAGGTGCTATATAAATAAAGTTATTATTATTATTATTATGTAAGTCTGTCAGTTTGATGTTGTCTTGTACATGCTGAAGAACATAACTTGAAGGCAAAGTTCATCATTTTTGAGTAAATTAATTTGGAGTACAGTTTGACTTACAAATGGATTCGCTGATGCAAACAACATTAATTAGCATCAGAAAATATGACAGTCATTAACTTAGATATAGGAACTGGTAAATTTGCCTTATACATTATCAATTTTTCTGCGTTTGTATCAATATATTTTCATCTACCTAAAATAACCTGTGTATTTAAGTATTTAGCACATATATTAAATATCAAAAGTTAACAACTGAACTGAAAGAAGTGTTGCCTTGTTAGTTATGTTAAAGAAGCTTTACCAGCAGACCTAACCAGTGTACTGGCTCATTATTGAATAATAAAACAATGAATTCTAAATGGTGAATTTTGCCTTGTGCCAACATAATAGAGATCATTTTTTTTCTCTTTTTACTATGCTGTTTTGGAGGGTTTTCCATCATAACAAATAGAAATTTAAAGACACTGATAATTTGTGAGACTGAAACAGATTTGGCATAAAAACTGTCAAATATAAATAGCAGCAAAAGTTTCAGCATTAAAAAAAACACTTAGTATCCACTTTTTAAATCACAGTCTTTAAGCCCAAGTTGTTTTCTACAACAATATCTATGTATGTAACAATACACGGTAACCCTTCTGAACAGACCTTCATCTTCTACTTGCTAAAGCAAACAGTCGCCTGTGTTACCTTTGGTGTACGCCACACAGTCGATGTCTGCAGGTTTCAGCCCTGCTTGCTCTAGCGCCTCCTTCAGGACAGTTAGTATAACAGCACGGTGGTGTCTGGCTGTCTCACTGGGCAGGAACCCTGGTGGGGAAAACATGTTGTCAGTCTCAGCTGTGGAATCATTTCATCACTTCAACAATGGGGTTACACTCTGACATATCACCATGGTAACACTGATGTTTCAGTAGTAGTCTTATTTACCTTGACCAGGTGGTGTAATGTAGGTCCTTCGAGGGTTGGAAAGCACTTCACCATCCCTGATGATTCCAATACCAATCTTATTGGCACTGCCCTCAAAGCCTATCACCACAGTCATGGCCGCTGAACACGATTTAGAAAAGAAAAAAAGCAATGATCAGTCTGTCTGTCTGTCAGGAACATTTTTGTACATAGTTTTTTGTGTCAGTGGATGGATTTTTAAAATTTGATGATAATAATATCAATTTAAGTCTTGACCTTGTGCTTTTCCAGCAGGGTGACTGTATTTTTGTTTGACTTACTTTTAAAAATCAGATAAAACTCTGTTTTTGGTGGGTTTTCCCTTTAATAACGACAACCTTGTCTCAGCAATATAGGCTCTAGGGGGCGGTAAAGCACGGCTGGATTTTATTGTAGCAGATGGATTATGTATGTGGAATTTACCGTAATTATGCATTTCTTAATGTTTTTTAATAGCAAAAAAAAAATTACAATATCAGAATAAAAGCATTGCAAAGTTGTATTTTTAAGCAAAAATTTTACATACAAGACAGAAAGACAAGCTCGTATGTGAAGGATATTATACATAAAAAGTAGCCCTCAGATAGATAGATAGATATCTTACATATTTATATTCGCTGTAGCAGAACCAAAACACACTATCTGATATAGCTGCTATGCTAACAGAGACAGCAGAACTGTCTCTATAAAACTGCATTTCCAATTCTGAAAAACATAAAATGGGTTAAAATGGATTACCTTTGTTGTCTCTCTCGTCCAAAACATTTATTCCAGTCGAGCCAGCTGAACTTTATATTTAACTAATTTACAGGCTGGTTTTCAACTCAAATATTCCATATGCAGCTCGGAGGACCCAAAATATAGGCAGCCGAAGAAATCTCCTTATAAAAATGTTACGTCAACTTCATGTTTCACTTCAGCACGATTTAAAAAATAATATCGTACGCGTTAATGCTAAAAATAAATAATGTGTTTTAATTGTCTTTTTTTGTAAACGTGATAAAACATTATGAGCAATTATTTTTCATCAGGCATATATTTAGGCAGTCGAACGGTGAGCACAGCAAGCATGTGGCCGGATTTTAAGCTTTGTGTGGTTGGGGGAGTGACGGTGAATTAACGCTTGTTTGGTGTTTGCATCCTGTTTTGGAAGTGCAAGTAAGATTATTTGCATGTCTTTTCCTGAAATGTATTATGGGTTGAAATGAAAATACGATCGATATGTAACCGCATTTGCATTTGTTGAAGAAGAAAGCAAGGCTGGAAATGTTCGTTTATTCTGAGCGCAGGCCGTGTGCTGTGCTCTTTTGTCACACAGGAAAGGCTAACGTTAGCATAGCTCATCTCCAGGCCCCTGTTATTAAACCTACAGAAATAATCAGTGTTATGTATTCATTCTTTTGTACACTCATTATGCTTATGTCATATCCAACAGGTCATTAAATTCATTTATATTTTGCATTTAGAGTATTTGGCTAACTTCTTCGTCCACATCAGAAATATTCTACGTGCTTTTTCTCTTTGTTAGGGAAATTGTGCACATTAAGTAGTGCAAAAATATTTTAGCCTCTAATTAATTAATGTTAATATAATAAGATCTTTTTCTTTTATCAGGCTCAGGGCATAAAATATGTATTGGTGTAAAACTGAGTCAAGTTAAAGATGTTCACGCTTATCACAAATACTGTATATCAGTTTTATTGTGTGAGAATGTTAGCAAATACGCTAAAAGCAATTCTAGTATGTTACTTTTTACTTGCTTCAGTTTGATCTATCTTTAACAATAAATTTGACTATATTCTTGTTTTAGTGTATAGTTATTAATTTTAAATGCAGTTTTTTTTTCATTTTTATTGTTGATGCAAATGTTTGCCTTATCATATTAGCCAATGTCAGCACCAATATGCATATAAATATATTTTGATCCTAAAATTTAATAACAGTAACTATAATGTCATAATTGAAAAACTAAGTAAATGCAATAATGGTAATGCCTTTCAATTTGTTGTTTTTTGCAAGACAAATTGCCATTTTCCTTGCCATAGAGCTCAACATTGAAGCATATTAAGTCACTTAACAGTGAAAATTTGCAAGAAAAATTCCATGCTGCTGAGGATTCTTTTAAATATAAATCATTTTGATTAAAAAAAAAAAAAAAAAAANAAAAAAAAAAAAAAAAAAATCAGCATCGCTACTACCACTACAAGGGGTGTATGTATTTTTATAATATATGACACTGGTTGGCTCCTAGTACCTAAATTATGCATCAGTTTAGAAACAAGTCTGATGTCCCCAAATTCTTTTTAGCCATCAATGCACATTAATATTTGCAGCTGTGGGTCTGAGCCTCAGTGTACAGGTTTTCATTCCAACCATATTCTTCTTAGAGGCATGTTGAGTGATGAAATCATCTGCTTTAGTGTTTGACTAGAACATAAATCTCAGGCCTTAAAGCTATACTGATGACAACCAGCTGTTAAAACTCATGCATATTATGGTAGCATTAAATATTTTCAACCACATAATTTCATTTCTTTTGTGTTTCTAGCGGTGCGTGTGCTGTTGTGTGTGCGTGCTGTGTGTCTGCGAGGTGTGTTTGTAGTCAGAGTGAGTTCAAGTATGAAGAGAGGGAAGAAGGCAGAGGAGACAGCCGCAGACGGGGATAATGACAATGGCACAGGTACTGCCATTAATAAACATTCAGAAACATACTGTTTAAGCATATTATTTTTGTCTGGTAAAAAAACTTTTTGAACACAGCACCCTCTTTTCCAGTCAATACACATTAAACTTCTTACTTTCACTGTGATTTTCCATTTCATCTTTCACCTCACAGCCACTGCAAAGAAAGCGAAGAAGGGTAAGGAACCAGAGGCCCCAGTAATGTATGACGACCCTCCTGACAAAATGACCAGCAAAGATGGTCGTGATGCTGACATGAAGATCACTTCCTGGAACGTTGATGGGCTGAGGGCATGGGTGAAAAAGAAGGGTCTGGATGTGAGTTTACATTGAACTTGACAATCTAATGTAAAAGGCACTAGTTATGAATGGTTAAGATTGCATAAATGGAGTTACCTGAAACCAAATCTAAATTCAGGCTAACCAGCATTTCTGGCAGTGTTTACAAAACCAATCGATGGTTTTGTAAACTTAATTCAGATTGCCATATTGGAGGATGATCGAATGATTTTAGAAGTGTTTAAGACTTATCTTCCTTGCCAGTGGGTGCGTGAGGAGGCTCCAGATGTTTTGTGCTTGCAAGAGACCAAGTGTGCAGAGAAGAACCTCCCTGCTGACATTACCTCCATGCCCGAGTATCCTCACAAGTACTGGGCTGTCTCAGGTGAAAAGGAAGGCTACAGTGGGGTGGGCATGCTCTGCAAGACGGAACCCATCAAAGTAACCTACGGCATTGGTGAGCAGACAGCAAGGTTGATGTTTGATTCCTTGGTGGTACCCAGTGTTGCAGCATTAGCATAACCCTAGCCACTTAACCTTCTCTACCAATCCCTCAGGTAAAGAGGAACATGATAAGGAAGGCCGTGTCATCACTGCTGAGTTCCCTAGCTTCTTTCTGGTGACCACCTATGTGCCAAATGCTGGTCGAGGCCTCGTGCGGCTGGATTACCGCAAGACCTGGGATGTGGATTTCCGGGCATACTTGAGTGAGCTGGACAAACAGAAGCCGCTGGTGCTGTGTGGCGACTTGAATGTGGCCCACCAGGAGATCGACCTGAAGAATCCAAAGGGAAACAAGAAGAGCGCAGGCTTCACCCCCGAAGAACGTGAGGGCTTCAGCCAGCTGCTCAAGGCCGGTTTCGTCGACAGCTTCCGTGAGCTATACCCAGAGCAGACCAACGCCTACACCTTCTGGACCTACATGATGAATGCCCGTGCAAAGAACGTAGGTTGGCGGCTCGACTACTTTCTGCTGTCATCTGCTCTGCTACCAGGACTTTGTGACAGCAAGATCCGTAACAAGGCGATGGGAAGTGACCACTGCCCCATCACTCTGCACTTAGCTGTGTAGGTTATGTCTGGTTATAAAGCTCTGCAGGGCTGCTGCCATGCATCATCTTAACGCTGTCCTTAGTTCTGTTTTAGTTTTGCTTTTTCGCCATGATGGCTTATTGAAACATTTATTAACACTCAATGACACTGTAACATAAAGTCCATTTGTGCTCTTTCTGGAATTATCCATAACCCAGTGCGATACAGCTAAATTTATTTTGGCTATTCTATAAAGGAGATTCAACACTAAATAAACTCAAGGTCTAAGCTGACATTCAACTGGAATGTATGTTGCCCAGTCCACATTTTGCCCAATCTGTATTAGTGCTTCTCACCCGTGACCACAGTTTTATGTTTTTGTTATGTTATAATTAAAAACCATTGCTGTTAACAGGAAATAGAACTGATTGTACCGCAGAACTTTTTATGCCTTTGTTCCAAACCTGTTCCAAATTCTGCTGCAAAACATACTTATCAATAAACACTGGATTTATGTACTATCTTGTGTTTTATTCACACTTTTAAGCATTATGTTGCATCTGAATGCATCCGAAGAAAAACAAAAACAATTGTGCACAGTGTATTTTAATTGCAACAAACAATCAGTAGCACTTGGTGTAAAAAAAAAAAAAAGCCATTAAACATCAAATTATTAATCTAAAAGCAGCTGTTTATAGAAATGAGATTTAATAATCCATCTGAAGTTGGTTTTGTGCTAATGTAAACTAATCTATTATACTGTTTAAGTTTTTAAAGAATCTCAACATTAAATTATGACTTGAATTTTGTATTTCTCTATGTTAACTTCATGGTATGGGTTCGTTGGTGCATTTTCAGATGGTACGACTGCCTGAATCCTTTCCCACATTCTACACAGAGAAAAGGTTTTTCCCCTGTGTGTGTTCTCTGGTGTCTTTTCAGGCGATTGGCAGTGAGGAAGCTCTTGTCACATTCGGTGCAGGAGTACGGACGGACTCCGGTGTGGTAGCGCAGGTGAATGGTCAGGTAGCAGGACTGCGTGAATTTCTTTCCACAGTGGGGGCACTGGAAGGGCTTGTGGCCTGTGTGGAAACGTTCGTGCTTCAGAAGCTCGGCATGGGAAAAGAAACCTTTGCCACAGTCAGAGCAGAGGTACGGCCTCTCACCTGAATGCGTCAGCTCGTGTCTGATCAACGTAGCCTTATAGACAAAACTCTTGTCACACTGGGAGCAGCTGAACATGTTCTCCCTGGTGTGGCAGCGCTCGTGCTTCTTCATGTTGCGTTCCCTCTTGAAACTCTTTCCGCAAAAAGAACACATGAAGGGCATTTCCTCTGAGTGGATCTTCATGTGGCTCAGTAAGCCGCCCTTGTAGAGGAATCCCTTTCCACACTGTGTGCATTTGTGTGGCCGCTCTTTCAGGTGGATGCGTTGGTGTGCGGTGAGAGCGGCCCTGTAGGCGAAGCTCTTTCCACAGCTACAGGTGTGCATTTTATCTTCTTTGTGAGTCTGAAGGTGCCTGTTGAGGTAACTGGCACAGTTGAAGGCCATGTCACAGTGGGAACATTTGAATGAACGCTCCAGCTTGTCAGCACCTTCTCCGTGGATCTTCAGGTGCCTCACCAGTGCAGACTTCCAGGCAAATGCCCGGCCGCACTCGGAACACACATACTCACCGTTCTCCATGTGGGTGCTCTTGTGCTCCCTCTGAGCTGCCAGGGATTTGAATAACTCCCCACAGATGAGACACTCGTACTTGCGTCCCACCTTGTGTGTCTGCTTGTGCCTCTCCAGCGACTGTTTGAAGGAGAAACGCCGTCCACATTGAGAGCAAAGGAACGGTTGCTCACCTGTGTGGATGCGCTCATGGGCTTTGAGTAAGGACTGGAACTTGAAGCTCTTTTCACAGTCTGCGCAGCTAAAACGTCCCTCTTCATCTGCAAGGGGCTGAAGGGACTCCATGCTGTCTTCAGCCTCTACAGCGTGAACCTTGTCAATGTGCTGCTGGACCTCTGCTTCATCTACATGGGTGAAGTAGCACTTAGGACATGAGAAAGCAGCTGATGATCCATCTGCTGCAGAACCTTACAGAAAAAAAAATGATTAGGTTATTTCCAGAGCAAAACTGAGGAACTACCATGCTGAAAATATCCATTCAATGTAATTTCATGTGGTTTATGTAGATAATGAAGTATTTCAGATTGCAATTTTCAGTTTGTGTTAATTGTGACATATTAAAGTAGCCCTAATTTTTACATTCATTCAGCTATCATACACCCCAATGCTGGAAAGATGCTGCTAGCTTGGCTGTAAATATCACTAAAACATATTTGCTGCAATTGCAGCAGAACATACTGTACATCAGACGTGGTAATAAAGTGATCAGATTCACAGAAGCACATATCAGCTCCCAATTATCTACAAAAACATTTTGTTCTCTGAAATGATGACTCACCTTTATCATCTTCATCACCTTCCTTTGATGACACCGCAGGTGACCCATAGGAGTGTTCTGCACTGTTAAAGAGAAAAGCAAAATAAGAAGGAGCAATTCATCTGCTTAATGTCACTGACCATGATATGTGAAACTACAGAAAATAACTAGATAAATAGTCCATTATAAATCTTAACATAACAAACACTATCCTGTAATTTATGTTATTAAGCTAATGTATTAGTTTGAAAGTATTTCTATGTCAGCATACATGATGCAATACACAAATAGTACCAATACTATGAATTAGAAAACATCTGAGGCTCTGGTAGTTAAAAATAAATCAGTTTCTTCATAAATATACAGATTAATATAGCATAGCATAGCATACACTAAAACTTCATCAGACCATCAAAGTATGAAGTTTCTATCATGTTTACAAGAAAGTGTCGACAAAAAAAACGTAGACAAATACAGATGCCACCATGGTGACAAAACAGAAAAGAGTAAAACCATTCATGAGACAAGAAGTAATCAAAACTAGCTAATGAAACCAGATGTTTTACCAATTGAAAGGCAAAGGCTTCAAAGCTGATGGGTTCATGTTGACCATCTCCTGCTTAATCTTGGGGGCTGAAACTTTATCCGTGCACTTCTGTAAATTTAACACCTGGATTTTCATGGTTGGTTTTCGTTTGCGTCCACTGGTGCGGATCTTGACCAGCGATATGACTTCATTGACCAGTTCAGGGACCAGGCCTCCAGGCTCAGACGTGGGTCGCACACTGCTCTGAACTTCTGCATCTTTTGGATCACCATTGTGATCACCCATTGCTTCAACCTGGCAGGTTGGTGCGACAGCAGCCTCTCTGCCATTTTCTTCACCCACAACAGCCTCCTGCTCATCCTCGGGGCTTCCTGCAGGCTTGTTGGAGTTGTGACCATCAGTGTGAGTTTTCAGGTGCCTCACAAGCGCCAGTTCCCAGCTGAATTTCTTGTTGCACTGTTGGCATGTGTACACATCATCTTCCATGTGTTTCTGCTTGTGCTCTGTGCGGGCTGACAATGAGCGGAAGGTCTCCCCACAGATGACGCAATCGTACTTGCGTCCAACTGCATGTGTATGTCTGTGCCTGTCCAGAGACTGCCTGAAAGAAAAGCACCGACCACACTCGCTGCACCTGTGGGGGCGCTCGCCAGTGTGGATAACCCTGTGTGCAATCAGAGAAGACGCAAACCTAAATGTCTTCTCACAGTCAGGGCAGTCATGAGGACTTGAGGAGACTATGAGCAGAGAGGAAGCTGAAGCTTCACTTCCTTCTGGTTGGATGATGTCTGTCAGACTACTCTCAGGAACTTCTTGGATTAGTTCCATCTCTGTTTCATCTTTTTCCTCCTCATTTGTCTCTTTGGGAAGTAAAACAGCTGAATCTTCAGCCACTGTGCTATTATCTGTTTCTTCAAAGTAGTTTTCTCCAATCATCACCTCTACATCAGCGCTTGTGCCTAGTTCAACCTCTGCATAATCTGTCACTGTGATATCAACAGCTATATCATCCACAAATAAAACAGTGTTTGTGCCACTGTGTGTGTCACTGAGGCCTTGCAGTAGATCTGATTGGTTGTCTCCGTTGGGTTGTTCTGTAGGTTTTACTATTCTGCTAGTTGGAATTGCAGAGAGGGAGGACATAATGCTGTCACCCATGGTGGAAGGGGGAACTGTACAAAACAAGGACAAAAATGAAATATAAGATAATGCCATACATTTGTATTAAACAGCTATTGTTAAATGTAAGAAAATGGCTGCTTAATTAACTCACCATGTTGCTCCAAATGCCCAAGGTGTGTGTGATACTGGAGCAAATTCTTCATGTCGGTAGGTTCAGAGACTGAACGCACACAATCCTCCAACATGGAGCACTCAGCTCCAAGCCATGAAGCAGTCTGTTGGAGATTTATGAAAACACATATTACCACGCATTCACTACATTAAATTACAAAATTAAGCACTGGAATTCAAAAGAGCATAATTAGACACCAGATTTACACTCAGAGAGCCAAGCAGCTGATTTGAGACCCAAATCAAGCAGGCAAGTGACTGTGACTCAGTCATGCATAGCTGGAGCGTTAGCTAATTCTACTCCCTATGACAGAAAAAGCAAATGGTGGAGTTAAATTAGCGAACTGGTAACATATCATCTTGAATATCCCTATCACAAATATAGACTGAGATACCATGATAGTTATTTTCAGGCTGTAACCATCCCTTATCACCACAACAAATGCCTTATAATCATTCAAAAGAGCTGTCACCAAGCAACAGTGTGGTGCTCCAAATGATGAAATGACGCTCACCTGCTCAATATCTGGAACTGGCATCAGCTGAGTCAGTCGACAGAGGAACTCCCAAAACAGAGTCTGCAAATCACTGTCATACTGCGGACCAAACTCAGCAGGAAAAACTTCCTTTGGAAGAAAGAGATTGTGATTTAAAAAAAAACCTTATTAAAAAAAAAATGATGCAAACTTTTAGGCATCTGCAGAGTTGAGTTGAGAAGGAGCATACATGACAGATTCATGATTTAAGGGAATTTAAGGTATAATTACAGATTAATATTAATGACATCCTATGATTTAAAAAAGGTTGAATTTTTTTTTCTTATTTTTACAGTAAGAATTGAAGCACATTTTCAAAACACTCAGTACCGCCTGCTAGACCAACTGACAAAACCCAGTTTTACACACATCTAATTAACATTTACAGTTGTGTCTGCCTCAAACTGTAGGTGACACCACCTCACCAAGAAAAAGTTTTCTCTCCCTTCAGGATCTTTGAGCAGCATCTGGACCAACTCCACAAAACTAGCTGACACTGCCTCCTCTTCTGACTGTTTCATCTGCAATATGGGCATAAAAACAATCAAGACAGTGTTTGGAAGTTTGCTACTCAGCCAGTAATGTCATAAAATACATCAGAACAAAGAGGCACAGACCTAAAAAAAAATCAGTTGGGATTTATAAAGATAAAATGAAGAAAGCCTGGTAGCACTTTTATAAAGTACAGAACCAGTTACAGATCACAGTAGTATTCTTATATATCAGTATAAACTCCTTGTAGTTGTGTAAAACATTAGAGATGTTAGGAAGTACAATCTCAGTGTACTACCTAACATCTCCAACGTTGTACTGTTGTACTCTGTACAAGAGGAAAAGCTAAATCCCAAACATAAAAAAAATAGTTTATTTAGTTAAAAAAAATGCTATTGGATATTAAAGCATCAGTTCATCCACAGCATAGTCACTTACATCTTCCAGGGTGGGATGCAGTGGTTTGAGCTTGTCAAGATGAGATAAGATGAACTGAGTTTCCATCATTCGTTCACCGTGGCACAACTCAAGAATATACTGAGCAAAGAAAAAAGAATGAAGTTCACACATCTATCTATCTATCTATCTATGCCAAGTTTTCCTCTCTCCATTGATACCCACCCTAGCTCTGAGTCCCAGGTTGAGCTGTGTCCTGTGCTTATTCATTAGCAGCTCTGGGACCATGTCCATCACCAAAGAGACAAACTCTGCCACTTTCCAGTAGTTCATGACATCTTGTTTCTTCAAAACCTGCCACATGGAGGCTGTCATAAGCTGGAAAGGGGGGACCAGGAGGCGCAGGGAAGCTAGGGGAAGGGGGGTCCCTGAAAAACAGAGAGGCACTCAGGCTGACAATTCTGATATATCAGACCCATTTATTAATTTTTGTCTGTTGTACTGGGAGGCTTCAGAACAGTAAAAATACATAAAGAACTACAAACTGCAATTATTATCTTCTATGTCCTCTTCCTGCTTTTTATTACATTATGTTTTAGCAGCCATTCACACAGTTCAGTGTCCCCATCGTTCAGAAGGTATGCACATCGGTCAAATTTGACTTTTAATATGTCCCTTTTTCCCACAACAAACCAACCTTTGAGCATTAATTTCACCAATAAAAACATGTTTGTTTAAAAACAAACATGTTCTCTAAGGTTTTTGAATGATCACACTTGGATTACCTCATATCACTTTTAATGTTTGTATTTAGAGTGAAAACTGTATCCGTTTTTAAGCAAAATCAAATCATAATTTTGCCCATTACGAAAATTTAAGATACAGTACACAGTAGAAAACAAAGAGAAGATGCCCACAAAAAAATTCTGTCTCGGCACTGTCTTAATTTTTTGAATGCATGTTTTTATGTGCAAAAAGGAACTACGGTGTGTTTTGAATGCAACCTTCGTGAAAACGCTGTGTACGTTCAATAGCCGCAACGTTATTGTTAACTCGTAACTACATTGTTAAGTTAACCAAGAAGCTAACTAGTAGAAGCACTAATTAAAGTTAAACTTACACGAATTATTATCAAAAGCTTTCTCCACAATATCGTACTTTATCCGCTAATAAACCAACCTGAAGAGACGATTGCGAAAACACCAGATTCCATCTTTAAACGTGCGGTTTTCAAAGTTGAACTATTCGTTAGCTAGCACTGTTAGCCAAATAGCTAAGTAGCCAACGACAGCGGATGTACTGGTAGTTTCTGGGTAACAAAGGTTGTATTGAAGCTATCCAGCTGTAACTGTCGACATTTCCTCCTTAAATCAGAAAATGCAGTGTAAGTCAATGTAAGACTATTATCAAAGGTGTAAACAGTAAACATATGCAGTTACATTTCTGCATTTGGTTTGTTGTTGGCTGTTTCTTCTTCTTTAAATTTTTACAATAGCTTTGCATCCTTACTTCCGCATTACCGCCACCTTCCGTCGATAAATGGTACTTCAGTGTCCATTTCCAGAGATTTGTGTCCATTAGCCCTGTTCTCCGCAAAAATTAAACACTACACGCTACAATTTGTCTTCATAAAGATATATCATAATCCAGGATCCAGGAACCCACTAGCATGTGGATTTCAAAGTAGAGTTTTAGTGTCTCTCAGGTTGAAGCAAACATTAAAGTGTTCCTGCAGTGAGTCAGCACTGGAATGTTGTTTACTTTGTGAGGTGTGGGAAGATGGGAAAAGCAAGTGGAAAAACGGCGTACACAGAACACTCCAGTGGAGCCGAGCCGAGTTAAAATGTATCAGGATAGTTAAGAAAGTGATAAGAGACTGTAGGAATGTAGCATTTCCGTGGAAAGTTTTATGACCTGACATCCCTCTGTGGGTTGAGCGTGTATTGAATCAGGGTGCTTACTTACAGGGGAAGTTGTTGCATTAGGATTATACATTTAGTGGGTGTGGTAGTTGGAGTGTATTTGAAGTTGCTGTTGTGGACTTTGAGCTGGAACAAAGGATTCACCGTCACACAGGTAAGCGTGTGGAGAAGCACACATATGATTCTGAATAATATAAACTGATCCTTAAATCTCATTAATCTGCTAAAATCAAGAAAACATAATCTTTGTGTTGCTCTGCCATAGATTAAACTTTAACCAATTTGTGATGAAAAAGTTAATTGATTAGATATTTATACAAACAAAATCACTTTCAGGTAAAAATGAAGACTGTGGTTTGTGGTCTGATCTTCTCTTTTCTGTTGATCCTCTCCAAGCAGGCTGAGGTAAAAACACACACTGAACACTGCAATCAAAAAAATGTTTCTTTGATTCTTTGACACATTTCTCTTTAAAAAAGACTTTTTTCTTTTTTGATAGAATCAACAGAAAACAGTTTCTTCTCAAGGTATGAGTGTTATTATTTCTTATTTCACACAGATAAAGTTATAATTGAAACAAAACAAGATCAAATTTTGGTCATTTCTTTCCTGTTCATCTTGTACTTTGTTTTGCTCTGTCTGTCCATCTCTCTCTCTCTCTCTCTCTCTCTCTCTCTCTCTCTCTGTGTGTGTGTGTGTGTGTGTAGGAACAGACTGCACAGACATTAAGACTTCCTCACCACATGCTGCCAGTGGAGTTTATGTGATTCAGCCCCCACAAGTCAAGGCCCCCTTTAAGGTTCCACAGACGTGATGATTTACTTTCATATCATAACATAAACTCAAAAGCTGAGAATTTGTTTTGATGTGGTGCTGTTGTTACCACAGGTGTACTGTGAGATGCTGCCTGATGGAGGCTGGACGGTGTTCCAGAGGCGCAGCAGAGGAGCAGTTTCTTTTCAGAGGAAATGGGCAGCGTATAAAAATGGCTTTGGAAACTTGACAAGTAAGTATCGTTCAAAAGCCCAGGGATTACTGCTATGCTGGTCACATGTTAGAGCTGGATCCTTCCCCACATCCAGAACAAATTGCACCTGTAGTCTATCATGGGATAAATAGCCTGATTTTTTTTCATTTAGATTGGTGTACTTATAATGAAATTGTCAAAAAAAATATCACAAAACACCCTAATTTCTCAGTATTAACAAATCATTTTTAAAAATTCTATCTTCCCATTCATTATGCAGTGATACTTCTTCATCATCTTTATTTTAACATTTACTATCTGCTGTTTTCTGCAGAAACAGTTTAAACATAAATCTCCTCTATCAGCATCTGTCAGTATCAGAAAGAAAAATGGTTAAAGTCCATAGTATGAGAAAAAAGGAGGACAAAAATCAGTCTTTAATCAATTAAATGCATCAAAAAAGGACTAAGGGGAGGAATATGGCACCAATGCCATTGAGGAACTTACCAGGATAATGCAAGTGTAATGAATAAAATTAGGTTAATTGATGGAAACACATTACATTGTTGTGTCCTGACTTCATATTCAATTTCCTTAAAAAAAAAAAAATCTTTGTGCTGTTTTTTTCCCTTAGAGGACCACTGGCTTGGTCTAAAGAAAGTTTTTTTTCTGACCAAGAACCGCAAAAAGAAGTGGACAATGAGGGTGGACCTGTGGGACCACGAAGGTGGGACTGCTTTCGCAGAGTACAGCAACTTCAGACTGGGCAACGAGAAAAGTGCTTTCAAACTACATGTTGGGAAATACAGAGGAAATGCAGGTACAGCAGGCCTTTCTTAATTTTTTTTTTACCTCTTTGCTTTGCTCTTCTTCTACTTTAACCTCTCCTCCTTTGCTTTATGTTCTAAACACTTCTATTCAATTAAGACCAAAACTTGAATTTTCTTTCTATCTATCTGTCTGTCTGTCTGTCTGTCAAGATAGGGAACAGTATAGAAACATTTTGTGGCAACTTGGCAAGGCATAAAACAAAAATTTAAAAAACAGATATTGTGCAAGTTGCTACATGGTGATGTCATATATGCAAATTAGCCAATGATGCACTTCTAGCATGTTTTGGAGCAGGCTTTGGTGACATTCCGTAGAAAAGAGTTGGCAACACTGTATCTAGGTGAGTGGCAGCATTCACAGTGGGTTCATTTTCAGGCAGCTCCTTCGATAAAGTGTATCCATTCTCAGGCCTGCTGGGCTTCTTCAAGTATATGAAACTAGAAACTGCAAGCAAGTGGAAACATTTGGAGCCCTTCAGGGGTCATGTGTATTAAAAAAAAAGGGGGGGGGGAAATGGGGG